>CANNZV010002872.1:82437-150425 GCA_947561585.1 Caprella mutica
AAACATTTTTTAAGTTATTGATTGATAAATGATCTTGATCTATGACCGAATCGCTTACAAAATCTTACCAGATGGTTCCTGGACATTGACCAATCGCCCCACCAAATGCAAGCAATTTGGTAGAATACTTTTTGAGATATGCGAATAACTAGATGACAAATAAATAAATAATAAAATAAATTCTGCCTGAAGCATTACCTTCCGCAATTTGCGAAGGTAATTATTATTTAACGTTTACTCTAATTGGTGCACTTTATGCCTCTAGGTATCATTGATATTAAAAAATTTAAACATTTCACTGAGTGCAAAATAATTCAAAGTAACTACCTAGATAAAAGTTATGGTGCCTTTAGACGGTTCTAGGTTGCTCGAAAGAAAATTTCTCGAACACAATTGATAGAAATACAATTATTACTCGAAAAACAGCTCGAACGAACAATTGCTCGAATTATCATTTGTTCATCCATTAAAGTAACCCTGATAACATTGCACTAACGGGCCTACGTTGGCAAACTATAGACACGATCAGGCATTGGCACGCCAGTGCGATTATGCACTGGGCCAAAGTAAGGTAAGAGACACAGGAATAACGGTTGTTGCATAGCATTGTGCCAATGCAATGAAAACAAAATTTGGCCAACGGTTGCCAAACAGCACTGGTCAAATGAAGGGAAACATTGGTTTGCCAATCTAGTGATTTTTGATATACCAGTGCATCTATTATACTGGATAACGGTTCTAATAGTCAATTGTGGTCATGCATCAAATCAGAATGGGTTAGTGTAAACGATCTCTCTCAACATTAACCTCACCAAATAGCCAAATTAATACCTTCAATTAAGTATATCTTTGATATTGTAGCCGTTTCTGGCAATTTGGTAAATATCAATGGGCCTGTTTTTCCTTTAATCATTAATTTTAGCACTTTATTTATTTCATTCATATAATTGAGTCTGGCAATTAGTTAATTCTTTGTTTATTATAAAAAGTTATTTTTTTGATTGAAATAAGTATTCAGATTGTAAAAGTGAAAAAATATCCATTCGAGTTCGAATAAGTAACTGTTCTGTATTGTTTCCCCCTGATTTTGATCTACAAGATATATTTGTAGGACAGTTACTACATAGCGGAAAGTAACTGTTGTCTCCACATGCTCAGTATAGCCGGAAACAAGTCGGTTGTATGCGGTAACACTGTTCTGGATCAGTGGACATCCGAGAGGTAGGCCAACGTCTGACCTGTGCTGTTGAGACTGGCATGAGAACGTTGGTCAAGAGTTTGTTTTCTGTATTGTGCTAAACGCTGTCCCATTATTGTATGTGGTTACTGGGAATATATCGAAATGAGAGACAAATGATAGTGTATATGCATTATTATTGACTATATCCAAGATACCAAAGTATAAAACTAACTTCGAACATTAAATACTAATAATAATATATATAAAATATTTACATTGATTGAGGAAGATATTGACGAAAGTATATTTGCCAGATTAATGCATCCCGTTTCTTCTGCTTATGTCAGCGCCTGTATTGCTACACAGGCAAGCCCAGTTTCAAATTACGATTCAGTCCTACTGTCAGATAGTAATAAGACTGGTGTAAGTTACAAGAACTATGTAATTGTTACTCCTTAATACGAGTTATAAAAAAATTGTAGTTAAAGTTTGATAATTTACAGCAAGCAAGTTGCGACTTGCATCATGTTATTTTGCCTTCTAGACCTCACATGCTTTTTTCGTGTATTTTAGGGCGCCTACTAGCTTCTCATATCTCGGTTGTGGTATCAAAACCAGGTGTGCGTTTGAGTGGCTGTAGGGTTGGTTCTGGGAACTCGTAAGTAGGTTGAATATATTGTATCAGCTTTGAGTACCAATCAAGTAACGTCACTCCATCAGCTCTAGGAGCTACCCAGTTAAAATTCGGTGCAGGATAGAGGCAGCGGGTGGGGCGCGCAGGGCCGGCACCATGGCAGGCAGAAGGCCGCGATAGGGCCGCGACAGAGCATTTTTGTCCGCTTTAGGGACCTCATTCTACGTCCCCCCACTGCACTGAACTACACTGGGGCGCTACCCTAAACTGCAGACACGCGCGTCCTAACTACTAATGCGCGACCGCGTAGCGTCCGTGGCCACGCGTAAAACACTAGAGAAAAATACCCTCATGGCAGATATTGACTGCGCCAATACTGCGCTGAATATGAACGCACATATTCATACTATAAAATATGACGCGTTTAACGCATATAGACTTTATATTATTAATGTGACGTTATTCGGCAGCAATATTCCAGTCAATATCTACCATGAGGGTAAAAAATGATCATGTCTAAATAGCTATTTGAATTAATGTGATTGACGTTTCAAGTTAGGGAAAAATTTATTTAGTAGGGGTTAAATGTCTATTTTAGAAAAAAAGGCCATATCGTTTAGCTACATCAAAAGGAAATTAAATAGAAGGGACTGGAAGAATCAGTCAGAAAAAAAAGTGGCAATATAAACAATGTCACCTGCCACCCGTCAGTGACAATACTAATGAATGGACAAAAAAGCTTCTCCGTGAATGCTGTCACTTACCAAGGATTGTGACGAAAAGAGTCACAAGCACCTGTGGCGATGGTGGATGGAAGAAGATGATGGGAAATGAAGCCTTCCTAATACAAAAATCTAAGACCTCGCAGTTGATGAATATAACTTTGCACTATTCTCCAAAACTGCAAGTAGCGTTAATAAAAATAAACATGGTAAAATAATACATTCCAAATTAGCTACAACAGTTCGGGGCTGAAGGGACACCATCTCCTTTTCCAGTGGTAAGGTTATAAGAGTGAAGTAGATAGCTTTAAATTTATTTATTGGTAAGCAAACTTGAGCTATAGCTACATTGTAAATCTTACTTATATATTTTTCTTTCTAACTGATTGTCAAAGTTTGTAAAATGAGTATCACTTGTTACTAATAATAAAAAATGTAACCATACTTAAAAATATAAATTGGGAGAAGAGTAAGAGAATAGGTCGCCAACTTTGATGTGTTCCTTAGGGGTGTGGGTCATAAGCACCCCCCCCCCCCCGGTTACGAGCCCCCTGTTTTTTTAATCCTTATTTAACTATATTATTTAATCGCCCTGACCATCCTGCCAGGTCATTAATCAATCATTAAGTGTGCAGTACAACAAACTACATTAGCAACTCTCAGTTATTTCTATCTAAGTAGTTCTTCATTTGTTTAACTAGGTAAATAAGGATTAAAAATCAGGGAATGGGGGGGGGGGGGCTCGTGACCAGGGGGGCTTTGGCGGGTGGGGGGGGGGGGCTCGTGACCAGGGGGGCTTTGACCTATGGGGGCTCATGACCTAAGGGGGCTCATGACCTAAGGGGGCTCATGACCTAAGGAGGCTCATGACCTGACGGGGAGCTCATGAACGTGCTCAGGTGTGGGAGCGTATGCCCCTTCCTCTATGTCCATCCCAATCGCCAGAATTCTATTGGGGCTCATGACCGTGCTCAGGTGTGGGAGCGTATGCCCCTTCCTCTATGTCCACCCCAATGGTTTTATGAACTGGTTTGAAATCGGGTCCGGACAGTGTTTCTGAAATTGAAACGAACAATATAAACAATTCACTGAATAATTACATTTCGTGCTTAAAATAGTAAATTTGTGTTCAACTAGACAGCTGATATTGCTGTAATTAATCAACAGAATCTGTTGATTAATTACAGCAATATCTGAATAATAATACATACTTCAATACTAACTAGGCACACCGCACTTCAAAACTATAGTCATTGGGTTGCTCTTACACTGAGGCTCTATGTAAATTGCTCGAAACCAATTGCTCGGAAGACAATTGCTCGAACACACTTGCTCGAATGCTCATACATACGGAATGCCTGAAAAATTTTTTATTCTGGTATAATTTAAACAAATTTAAATACAATAATATTATTTAATAGCTATAATTTTAATAAATTGAATATATTTGCAATATTATGCAAAACTATGTCACATGTTATATCATGTTTTATTCAGAAATATATATGAAATACATATTATTAAATGAAATTAATAGCATCGCGAAGAAATATTTAATAATTTCCTCTTCAAGATTAAATACTACATATAAATACATAGTCGGGCAAAATGCTCATAGTTTCAAATAAATATCATTCTTGGTAACTCTTTTCCAAAAAATAGGTCTTGTGGTCAAAAATTGATAAATATTGATAAATATTGATAAATAAAATAGGTCTTGTGGTCAAATATTGTTATAAGAAATTAAAAGTTTGCGACTACAAATTTCAAAGGTTTTCCTAGTCCTGAGTTACCGGCCTAAGTCGTTCACAAAATTATCTTCTTTTGTTGTGAAATCGCTGAATCATCAAAAAATGCATTCTTTTTATTCAAAATTTCTAAGACCATAACAATAATTGATAGCGTAAGCATCAGTAATAAGAAGCTGTAAATTGGCAACACTTGAGTGAACTCAATGGCAGTTGGTACGACTGGTTTGGGCTTAAAATCGTAATCTATCCACCTCTCCTTCAGAACATCAATCACACCAGCCGATAACAGTCTCAGTATTCTGAAAAGGTACGATAATTGAAACATGGTAACTACAGTATAAAATATGCTTTTGAAACGTCAGCTCACGTACCTATAATCAAAGATTTTTATGTAAGGTGAATTTTTCGGAACTGCAAGTCCACTTTGGTAAGTAAATTTGGCAAAGGGCAGGATAGTGAATTCTCTTCGGTAATGCTTAGTCATGTTATACTGGAAACTTCGACCTGCGTAGAAAATTAACTTTCCGTTCATGATCTGTGGAGAAGATTGAAATGATGAAAATTGAAATGATTTAAACTAGTCTAGTCGGAAATTTTGTAATCTGCAGATAGTCTTTTGTGTCAAGTATGATAATGTTGGTAGTATTTTATTTTAAAATATTTTATCATAATTTGAGACAATATCGACAGATTCGTCGGAAGGGAATATAAGGATTATATAATACTAATACTAATACTTTATTGAAAACGAAAACGATACAGAGTAAAAAAAACTTCAAAAACACATATACATATTTATGAAAATACTAAAATATGAGAAGAAAGTAATATCAAAAAGAATTTTTTTTTAAACTCCAGTAGAGAATTGGATTTTTTTCAGGCATAGTATTCCAAATACTATCTAATTGATCATATTTGGCTCATAGTATAGGGTGATAAATAAACATCTACCCAGTTTTATTTGTCACTAAAATGAAAACGAAGAAACCTACATTATTTAAAAAAAATTCATTAAAAAGAATACATTTTGGAAAAATATTTTTATGTTTATAAATCTATCTTTATATGTAGAGCTTCTAAAATTCGAATATTTTCAACCTTTCGGACAACATAGAGATTATTTTAATTATTAAGATTAAAAACCCAACGAATACCAATATGACGAACAGAAATGTAGTAATAAAAGAACAGGTCCGTAATAGAGGCGAATCACTAAATATTATTCAATAATAAAAATAATGATACATATAATTATTAAAGTTTGACTCTCCAGCAATACTCACTCCACTGATAGCCTCGTCGACAGATTTCAACAATCCTCCCTCGTTCTGGATGTTCTCCCATACTTTCTTATACTCTGAATGACTACTGTTCTGTATGATCAAAGCATCATAAAAACAGTGATGTTTGTATTTTATGAAATAAGAGAATGAGATAGAATAAAAAATACTGTCTTAAAGGTGTCTGTGACACAGGCAGCTGTAGATGTAGTGATATGTATTCATGCTAGATAAAAGTAGATTTTTGTGAATATTCCATAAGGCCAATTACATTTATCGATTTCTATAAAATTTCTATTTTGAAGATATTATCTAAAATAAAATAAAATAACAAATATTATTAAAATATTCCATTTACATCTAGATTAATGCAGAGCCTATGACATTACCTCTAATTCTGTTTGTATTCCCCAACTTTCTACAATTGCGAAATTGTAACTAGCATCGTCCAAAACTTCTTTTATATTGTGGAAAGGCAGATTTGTACGTATCACAGTGAGCTTCGAATAGAGAAGACTTGTGTAAAAAGCCGTGGTCAAAATGGTGAAGAGGAACATGGAGAGGAAAGCCATTCGACCACTGAGAGAAGAACCAATTTTCGAAACACCTGAAAGACGAATAATCATCATCATTATTTGGACACGATTTTAACCGTTCATTTCAATATTTGTGTACTTGAAGGGTACATAAGTTAAAATTTCCGTTAAAAATTTGGCAGGTTAAGAGTATAAGTGTTTAGATAGGGTTCTAGAATTTTCGCTGAAAACCTTTTCGCCGAAATAACTTTCGCCGAAAATAAGACAATCTATAGTCACATAATATTTAATTAAAAGTAAATCATTCAAGAATCATATTACGAGGAAAATATTTCTGTTAAAATTTGACAGGTAAAAAGTTTAAGAAGTGAAGCTCGGTCAAATTACCGGGGTCAATTTACCAGGGATAAAATTCACTGAGTCAAATTATAAGAGTACAAACTATATGGGGGTCAAATTAACGGTGGTCAAATTACCAGGGGGTCAAATTAACCGGAGTCAAATTGCCGATCAAGCTCTACGACTACTCTACTACCCAGTTCTCATTCTCTCATGATGATCAGAAATATAATCACGTTTCTGCAGTTTAAAAGGTTTTGTTTTCAGATATTCTTTCAAGTTTTGATTTGCTAATACCGGCTTCTATAGTCAGTTTACGATGAAATTGACTTGGGTTTTCACGCATCTTGTTTTGTTTGTTTTAGATAAGATTGTTTTTTTAATTCTTAGTTTATGGGTTCGTCTTTTTTTTTTGAAGTTGAATCTACTGAGCTTTTCAACCTTTTTCCAAACAGTTGAACAATTCATTATTAATTTCTTTTGAATTGATGAATTAGTCTCAACTTCTTTCTGGAGCTTGATCACTATAAATGGATCTACAGCAATAGCTATGATACAATGTATGAATTTGAAAAGATGCCTATAATAGGGAGATTATGACATATAGCTTCAAGATGATATACTTTTCTTAGAATCGAACATCGATTTTGAATTTATTTGATATGCCAAACTGTTGGGTAAATTGTGAAACACTCTATTATTTAAATTCATTTTGTACACAAACCTTGTAGTGTCAATGCAGAAACAGTGAACAGACAACACTCCTCGAATGTTACTTTGATATCTTCCATTGGACTGCACTTTAGAATCAGGAAATGGATGACCGTAATTAAAGTTAGACAAATTAAAATTAAGATCCAGGACAAAGCGGTGAATGCCGAAAAATAAGTCTCCCAAACAGATTGTAATTTTGGGATCGATTTCATGATCAGAACATTTCTGAAATTAGAGGTGAAACATCACAAATTTTATAAATCGTTTTTTTATAGATCTGAACGAATCTCTAGTTTATTAAACGATTTAAAAATCAGCACCTGGTTACCTAGAATCATTATTGTAGATAAGTTCTACATAGAAACTAAAATCTTCATTAGCCTACCTAAATTTTCTTACTTTGTTCTAATCACAAGTATCCAAAGATCATTATTATTTTATCGAATTACATCCATCGGTGCACTGCATTTTGAAAATGATGGATTCTCTTGTTTTCTACCATTAATACTTACTCTTCAAACTCTACCGAGCGGAGAAAGTGTACAGCTTCGGCACGTTCCTTGGTCTGAGCCAAATTGTCTACTATGATGTCACCCTCTCCATTTATCAACTCTCCAACTAGCCCCTCCCACTCCCCTGTTTCACCCACACTGCCCCACTTTCTGTCAGGTGCTGGCCGATAGGAGCAACTGTTAGACGAGGAAATGATGTAAAAGATTATTATATATCATGGCAGGTCATCTGAAATTCCTAATAGTCTGAAAGAATTAATTATGACCTAGTGTAACGCATACTTCCGAAACTGTGATTGTTTTCTAAATTTGTAGATAATACTATATATCCTGAAAATAATGTATAATTTTTTTGTATAGTTTATGACATAACTCATTTTTAATAATGGTTTCGACACCAATAAATATTATGCAAATTATTGTATGTTTAACTTAAAATGACCATTGGTTAAAAATTACTTTAGTCTATGGCTATAAAAACCTATTCTTTTTATAGAAATCAGTCATAATCTGGAAAATTAATTTATTTTGACGGTGATAAGTCAGTATTATCATTCCTATGTTATAATGAATAATTTCCAGATTCGGTAATTTACATTACTTTAATATTTAACAATATGTACACAATTGTTTGAAAAGTGTATATGTATTTAATTTTCCCGCAGCTTAGAATAACTTTGCGAATGTTCGTAATTATTTTCTATTTTTCTCTTCACTATTTTGCAAATTGAATTTTAATACCTGTCCAAGTAAAGCTCGTACAGCGGCTGATCTTTAAACGGACAAAACAAAGGGATCTACAAAGGACAAAAATGATCTGTACTACTGGCCATGAGGCTCCTGCAACGACCTCTTTAAATGATATGGTTTAACATATATTTTATTCGTCTACCAAGTAGCTTTTCATACATTGACTATATTCAGTGGTTTTACAATTAACAATCAACTGTTAAGTCATTATTTTTCATATTTTCAGTAATTTGATTCTGTAACTCTTTTCCTAAACATTTTCTCTGTTTACAAAAGCTCTGTAGAAATTATAAAGGGGTTCGGTCGATATCCAGGAGCCATTTGATAAAATTTTGAAAGCGATCAGGTCAAAGGTTGAAGATCAAGATCAAGGCCATTTATAACTTAATAACTCAAAAGTATTAAACCACATTATGGAACGATTTTTCAATGTCCATGAACCATCTGGTAGAATTTTGGAAGCGATCCAGTTAAAGGTCAAGGTCAATTATAACTCAATAATTTAAAACGTATTTAACCAAATTGCATGAAACTTGGTGGGACGATTGGTCATTATCAAGTTCCAGTATATTATATTTTGGGAGTGAACAGATCGAAGGTTGAGGTCAAGGTCATTTATAACTCAAGTAATATTGGATGGTCAAGGTCATTTATAAGCAGCAGCGAAGATATGCGCTCAACCGATTGCACGTAATCTGATAGGAAGAAGGATAAAATATATACAGAAGAGGAACTTTCTTCAGGAACTGCGACTGATGGTTTGAGTTCCATGAAGGGGTGGACCCGACCCTCTATAACCTCTCCTTCGCGGCTGAAAGGACGCTAAAGGCATTTCCTGTCTGGATTGCGAGAGCCATTCTCTTTAGAACCAGGCAGACTCCCTTGGATTGTTCATATCAACAAGGCGTCTACCTATAGACTTAATGATTTTGGTGGTCGTACTGCCTATGTTCCTGTGGTCTCTATAGCAATTGGCTCAATTGTGTAAGCATCACCATGAGCGAAGTATTTCTGACGTTTACGGTTCTCCGTAGCCCAAATCAGACACGCAACACGTGTGATCCCAAATTATACTCTTTCCACTCATATATGGAAACACAGTAATATCATCTGGGCGTTTACTATTACTCCTGTCAATCCCAAAAGGCACAAGAACTGGAAGGATTCCTGCTCTCTGCAATGCCCGTTTTACAACATCATTCATTGTTGTATGTCTGGGGTGACGCCCAGAACTGTACATACATACGAGACTGGCCATGCAGTCCTCTGACATCCATCCCACTGCCATAGTGGCAAAAATGAGGTTCACAAACTCTGACACTCACTCTGGGTGCCTTTTTTAAATATAAAAATATTTACGGAGTGTTTACAGAGACAAAAGATTAAGGAATAATTATCGAAAGTATGGAACAGTGTTTTGTGAAATATCATTCTTAAGAATGGATTTTTCGTGAAGCTGCATCCAAATTAGATAACAAATAGAGTGAAGGATCAACCGAATATCTTGGGAGATTTCTCCTTTTAGCTGTCTTCGAGTAGAAGATTTAAAAAAATATGGGTCTAATAATAAGAAAATATTAGACCCTCAACTTTTGCTTATTGAAGCTCCATTTCTTTGCACTTTAAACCCTTTACTCAGAAATGCTAGAAAGGCTCTTTCCCCTACTAATCCTTCAAAGTTCATCATTATTTCACCTGAAATTCATAAGTTTTGACATCATTTCCATCATTACTGGGTAAAAACCTTCAGCTGACCATCCATCTCCATCCCGTCTTAGAAAACCCGACACTCCATTACCCTGTAGTGGAATAAAAATTCTAAGTACTAGTTGTTCCACAAAATTTAATTTAAACAAGAAACAAATTCATAATATCGAATTCGATATTATGAATAAAAAAAAGATGTAAAATTTTAAATTACGAAGGCAATAGAAGAAATATTTGATACATTGAACTGAAAAGGGTTATTCGTAAAGAAATTATTTGTTTTATAGTTGACTTTCAATTTTTCAGTTCAGTGCTACCATTTCGCATCCCTCACCTCCATCAAACACCTTAGGGTTATACCTTGAAGGTTCTGTCTTCTAATTGTAATTTCCATGCTGGGTAGATGAAAATCGTCAGAGTTGTCCTGTTTAACAAATTATAAGTACAGAAACATTTTACAAACAATCACTAATTTATGCCCCATTTAATTAAATGCTTTTCCATACATAGGTAAATAAGATATTGGCAACTAAGAGAGCAGAGCTGTGATTAGGTGGAGCGTTACCCAACCACAGCTCGCGCATGTGTGTGTATTCCATGAAACGTGGACAGATGTGCGCTAATAGGTCGACCACACTGTATTTCTACGTTGCCACACGTCACTACAGTACAATTAATTTCCAATTTTACGTGATTAACGCCAATACGTAAATACTTTTAAACTCACCCAGTAGCCAACTTTCGAAATTAATATTTCAGATTTGATGTTATTAACGCTGTAAGACTCCCACAGTTCAATGGTTGTTGAGTTTCCAGAAGAAATGTCCGTTTTGAATCGTATGAAGGTAATCTGATGAACGAAAAGTTCTGTATTTTTGTTTCCACTGGTTTGTTTACGGATTTTATATGCTGGCTATAGAAACTGCAGCATGCTATCACCTAAATAAATATACGAATAACAGATGCTAATCAGTAATCGCATTTAATTTGCAACATTTCAATGTAAAAACCAAATCCAAAACACATATACTTATAGTATCAATTTCCAAAAAAGTGCACATATTAGCCACTGGTTTTAAATGTTTATGCGCCACATGGTACACGTATGATTTTGTTTGCAGAATATATTACACTTCTAGAAAAATTTCATAAGGAAATAACTAGTGCTTGTTATAAAAACTCCCAAACTGTAAATTTTTTCCATCTATTACTATAAAATTAAAAGAGAATATGGTACATATTGACTGGTTTAAACATTTGCCCGATCATTCGATGTCCGATATTAATCGACTATATTTAATTATCAAAGGAACGTGGTTTGCGGAATAGAACTATTAATATAGTTTAATGTTAAATAAAAAAAATATTTACCAAATTATCAATTGGTAAAATCAGATTCCTGAAGTCATCATCAGTAAAGCAATCCATTATGAGGATTTGTAGAGTTTTGTATTTCTTTCTTGATAAATGTTGAAGCTGTGGACAGAAATACGCTTCATATTGATATAATTCTTTGACATTATACACTAATTTGATTGATTTATAATTGACTCTAGATTGATATTGTATGAATGTTCTTCAAACATTAATTATTTGCATTTATTGTGAATAGATATTGCATGAACGATCTTCTTCCAAAGAGTTTATTTTAGTAGAATATCTATTATTATCATCAATTTGCAGAAAATACAAAATACTTATTAATGTTCTTCTAGAACTTAAATTCTAGAATTTTTTTTAGAAATTTAAACCAACTTTAAAATAATAATAAAGCAATCATTTTAACCCTACAACGTGCAACTATATATCGACGCTACGACGGGCAGCACGGGGCAATTTGAGCCCCGCCTTCTTAAAATGCTTATAACTTCTAATAGAGCAAATAATTTTATCTATAAACTCTTATACACCTACTATGAAAAATTGAGAACATATATAATTAAGTTATTCATGCACTGACCAGCTTAGAACAATATAATAATGATATAACAAAATTAAAACCGTCACTGAAGATTGTACGACAACAGTGTCAGTTGGTACCACAGAGTCGGAACGAGAATGCGCGCGAAGCACAGAACCACTCACAACGGACACATAGTCTGCACTGCATAGAAGTACTAGTAGAAGGAAGCGGTGTAACGGCTAACCAACAACGTATAAGCGGGACCATCGTGTTAACACCTTGTTGTTAGCAATTAGTCAAGTGAGTTTCCTTGTCTCTCTTCGCTTCAGTCAAAACAGCTTCCTTGGCGTCTTGTTGTTGTTCCGCTGTGTCGTGTGGTGACGTCACATCACACATATGACGTCACCCTAGCAACAGACTGACAGTTCAGGGAACATTCGCACACGGCCAGTGACGTTTGAGAAACGAGGAAGAGTGCACGCATCTAGCACGCGCTCCACCAAACGCTTATTTAAGTCATTATCATTGCATCTGTTGCCTAAATATTCATCAATTAATCTTCTTACATCATCAGTTAAATGTCCATAGATGAGAAAATTCTTGAGCAAAATGATCAGATACCTAAAGTAGTTTGAAGAATAATGTGTAAGTTAACATCAGCTGTTGTGCTAACGAGTACTGTTACTCAACTTACTCAGTCAGGTCTGAGAGCGACGCACACACGTGTACTCTCCCTCGTTTCTAAATCTACACTAAGAAGCTAACACGATTGTAACGGCTCGGAACGGCTATGTTAGCCGCCTGCTGCACTGACTGAACTTGAGGTTCAGCAGTGGACCAGCACTGGTGTCTGTTGCGGCAGCGGTGCCTGACGTATGATAATTTTCGTTACATTACTAATTATACCTAGTTTATTGCTATAATAATTATAGATTAATACTTTCGGTACATCATATACAATAAGTTAAGAAAACTATTTTGATGACAAACATCAAATCACACAATATCAGAAGTTATTGAACTTTTTCGTTAAGCTGGGTTCATATTGCCCCGTGTTGCACATTGTAGGGTTAATGAAAACAAAAAACTATTATCTTCATGAAAATCTTGATAAGATCATATACTATAGGTAAATTTTTGAATTTTTTCATATTTATTTCAAAACAATTACGGTGATCTGACAAGTTATATATTATGAATATAAAGTTCTTTCCTAATAAACTCACTTGCTCTAAGCGCTCTGGTCGATGCGTTACTAGAATGATCAGCATGTTCTGCACATTTCTGAACGACGAATCATCAGTTATTTGATCTAGGGAAGCAGATCTGTCAATGCGTCTGACCTGAGTGTACCAACCTCTAGCCTTACTTTGAAGTAGAGGTAAGAGGCTCTCTGGTGCTATGGGATTAAGAAATGTTTAATATCTACTTGTATAAAATTTCAGGAAACTAAGAGGGAGACATGCATGCTGTTGGAACATTGTATTAGCTCTTAAATTGTAAGAACAAGTGTTCTTAACATGATTTTATAGCTAATGAAGAATAAGTTTATTCTATCCCGTTTTCCCCCTATTAAAAGTGTTTTGAAATTATTTGTATAATAGGGACTTTGCCATGCAAAACATGAAAAAAATAATATTTCTTCAAGTCTCCAAACGTATAACGCCAGTTTATATTAATATTTTCTTCCAAACACAATAACGAAGCGTTAAAACACGTTTTTTCAATTCTAATTTTTTGAGAATTAAACAAAAGAATATATATTAGTAAATGAAGCTTACATAAATTTACTTACATTTCAAATCAGACTCGACGAGAAAAACCGTAATCTTGTAATGATAATATTCCAAATAATCTTCTAAAAATCGACCTACTTTATGTTCATTTACGTGACAGGATTCATTCGACAGTGACATAACACTCCACTGAACGAAACATGAAACTATTGCTATTGCTAAAAAGTTTCTACCTAGTAAAATATTTCCATTGCTTGAACCTGACATATTGAAACTTGAATTAACTTGGATCTTAGTCGAGCAAAAACCTTCTTGTTTATTTCTGTTGTCTGGTACAATATTATTCTCTAACACAGCGTGTTTATATGCATAATGGACGAAGTGTACGGGATAAATATTTGCATGTACTGCAAGTTATTAATGAGAAAGGTTTCAAATTATTATTACAACCAAACAATGTAATTCATTGTTCAACATTTTATTGATCATGATGTAAATAAAAAAGCTTCTTGTAAATTAGGCATAATATGCTCAATATTGAAGAAGGGAAAGAAAACGATTATAATGATTATTATATGATTTAATTTTACTTGTTATCCAAGACGGATACCAATTAAAAAAGGACAAAGAAAAGAACAAGGAAAGTTTTAGGGACCAGCGATCAGTGGTCTCGGAGATTCGTTGAAGGGAGTCCTTTTATTTTTCAAACTAAAATACAGATAGAATATTGAGCCTATCTATCTTACATATTCAATATTCATATCATCTGAAGGATCTGATTGCAGCTTGAAGCAATCGATGCTCACCAGAAAAGAAAAAATTTATTAAAATATTCTTCTAAAGCGCACCTACATGTTTGTTGAAAAAACTGTGTAAATATAACAGTTCTCTCTGTAGCTAGCACGTGCTGTAGGTGGTGATAGTTGGAGAGGTTAGTTAGAAACGCATCCGACCTTCCACACCACAGAAGGGGTGTGGAAGATGGTTTGAGAGAAATATAACCACCCCAGCAATCTAGGATCCAATTAGAAATCAGAACAGTTCTGGCATTTGTACTAGGAAGAGATGCCGTTGGACTAAGTGGCACATTCTTCTAGAATCTAGAATTAGGTGACCTGATGGTAGAGATTTTCAGTCTCTCCTAGAAACGAACTTTTTTGGTCGATTTTTTTCTTCTAGAGAGACGTGTCAGGGTTCACTTGAAAATGAAAGAGGTGCTCTATAGTCTATAGTCTATACTATAAAATTAAGACTTTTTGACATCTTTTTATGATGACCTGTCCTCTCGCCGAAAACACTTGTGCTGCACTACACTTTCGCCAAACGACACTTTCTCTGAATGACACTTTCACCGATTTAAAAAAAAATATTATAGCTAAGTTTTAACTATAATGAGATATACTGTAAAATAAGTATACCTTATTTTGCTATCATTTATTCGGCGAAAGTGTCATTCGGCGAAAGTGTCGTTCGGTGAAAGTGTCGTCCGGTGAAGGTGTCGTTCGGTGAAGGTGTCGTTCGGTGAAAGATAAAGTATTTTCTGTGAAAAAACCTTGTACCCTAAACTTTTATTTGGGAAATATTCGTTTTAATTAAAAAATCGTTTTCTGTTGGATATATTCCAATTTTAGGAGTAAAAAAATCTTTCGTCCTCATTTACATGAAAACCAAATTTCAAAGCTCTTGGACTATTAATGAAAAAAGTTACGATGAAGGTTTCGTTAAACAACTAAAAACACAAACTTCAATTCTACGTGATTAGAAGATCTGTTGGACGATAGACATACTAATTTTTCTGTTTTTATGGATTTAAAAATAATATAAAGAGTAGCTACTCGTGATTTATTTCAGATGACGAAAGAAAAATAAATAATGTTCCACAGTTTTGAGAGACTCTTCTTCTTGACTTAAAAAGGTGGAACGATAAAATTATTCGTTGTTTTAGCTATTGTGCAGTATGTCACACAAGCTCTACTTATAGTGAAAGAAAAAATTTCCTTATATTGAAATTTTCATTAACATAATTAGTAAGTTATTGACATCGGTAAAGGACGGTAAGAGTTAAATACTGAGGTTTGCGCATATATTTCCGTGATACTCATACTTATTTCTGGTGGAACTGTTAGTGCTTTGAAGAAAAAGGAAATAATTACTACGTGTCATCAGAAACAGTTGTACCATGACTTACTTAATTATAATTAAGTAAGCCATAGTTGTTGGTTGTACCAACTGCAATCCAAGCGGCTCAAGTACTACCAATCTTCTGTAGCCTTTATTGTTAATTACTGTACTATCCCAAAATAACGTTTTTTTATGGAAATTGAATTTTGATTCAATGAATTGTTGGTAATTTTTGAGTTTTCTGAAAATTTTGAGTTTTTTGAAAATTTTGAGTTTTTTGAAAATTTTGAGTTTTCTGAAAATTTTGAGTTGAGTTTTTTGAAAATTTTGAGTTTTCTGAAAATTTTGAGTTGAGTTTTTTGAAAATTTTGAGTTATCGGAAAATTTTGCGTGAAACACAATGCTCTTTATTATAGGGAAGGATTGCGATTTTACTAAGATGGGGCAATACTCACTCAATATTTTATGGTTTTAACCATATACATATTGCCCTTTGAAATTGTAATATGGGAATAGAATAAAACAATTGAATTGCGCGAAGGATAGAAGTAAGTAGTGCTTAGAATATTTAGAATATAAAAACTTGAATTCGAACTTCAACACTGAATGTCTAAAATATTTTGAGTTTGAGCCTTTAACAAACTTGAAAATAAAATAATGATGAAATTTTTTGTCTAGTGAAATTTTTATATATCTATTATAATAACAAAAGTCCAAATTCGGATTCATAAATAGCCATCCCGACCGATTGGGTTAATGCTATATGAAGATAAATTAGATAAATATGTTTGCTTAATCGATTCATATTTACACATAATTTCTTTAACGTGATCTATGCTCTTCAAACTCATTATGCTATTATTAATATTTCAATAATTGATATTAATTATAGAGATGAAATTATTTAGGTATATGCTATTTATAATACGGCATCAATACTTATATTGAATTGAGAAAAAAACCATTTAACCTTTATTTAACAGTAAACAAATTATACTTAATTCAATAACTAATCAAGCAAAAATGAAATTTATTATTTCATTTATTATTATTTAATTAGTCAGGCGATTGTAACAAAGACACAGATTGGGGTTCTACCTGCTAGACTCATAAAATATGTTGATCGTAAAACAATATCACAATGCACTAAATAGTACTTATTGAAATAACAAATATTTAAAATAAATATTTGGTTAGTCAACAGTGAAATCCACACGTGAGAGAAATATTACTACTAGAACTCTACATAAGAGAGGTGTTGTATCCTACCTTGATAGTGTGATCCACTTTCACAATAGAACCAATTATGAAAGCAACCGTAAACTAAATGGTGCTTTACATTTTGAATAAAACGTGAAAAAGATTCCATTTCTGCTTGTTGACTTATTCAAAAAAATAAAAGATTCAAATTATAGAGCAGATATGAGATTATTGTAAGATCTAAGATTCCACATCTAATCAATATGTAGATTCTACTCACAGTCTAGTCCTTTCGCGCCGATTTTTTTCTGAGTTCATTATGAGCAATAATAAAGTTTTTTTAATAATATTTATGTATTTGTATATTATTTAAATCTATTGATGTAGTGTTTATATCAAACTTGTGATGGAACAATATTTCCCACCAGTCGTGTACATAATAGACTATTGGGACAATATATTCCAATAGAATATGAATGTTACTAGTGGGACATAATAGCCCATTCGGCGCGAAAGAGCTAGAACTCTTGATCCAAGATTTCACTCTTATCGAAATGTAAGATTGTACGGATCGTCAAGATTCCACTTATGGCAAGATATAGTATTACTCACATTGTCACTTAGTAAAGATGATGTTACTCAGAATAAGCCTAGTCACATTAGCAGCTATTTGCAGTCAGTGCAGTGTTTCGTCTCAGAATACCTCAACCACTTCTCCCAAATCTTCCTTTGACGAGTATGAATCCACCCTGAACAGCTTCTTAGTGGACTACATAGAATATCATCATTTCAGGATCGTGACACTTCTGATTGAGAGTGACCTTCATTGTAAGTAATTTCACAATTTAGAAATTATTATGACATTTTAAATAACATATGGGTTTATTGATATGTCATCTCCTTCAGAAGTTAATTGGAGGAGATTAATATTTATTTGAAATTGTATATTTGACAGGAATATGATGAAATGCTTAGTAATGGATGTTAGAAATAAATCAAATACAAATATGAATTAAAATTAATGTATAAAATAGTATCAATCATTTTCGGGATATATGATGCAGCCACAATGCCAAAAAATAAACACAAAATGATTTAAAATAATAAAGTAATAAATCTTTATTAAAATTCTATCTCCTACAATTTGTTAAATATTTATTGTAAATTCTGTTTTACTTATTCATTTAGGTGAAATCTGTTTCAATTTGATTATATCACATGGGTGGCATACCTAAGGTTAGAAATTAATGGTTACTACCACTAAGAATATAGTTTAAAAATATCGTTCCTTTCTGGTAAGTGTTTTGGGATATTGTTTTTGAGGTTACTAACTCATTGATTGGCTACGATGTTTATCAGGGGGCTTGTCACTCATCAACCCCTAACTTGGTCATTAAACAATGATGAATTGTGCAGTACAACAAACCAGCGGATATAAAAACAACATTATAGCCATATAAGTCGAGAGTTTCATAGATCTTATTATTTGAAATGTAATTTATTTAAGGAGGAGGAGCCGACAGGGGGAAGATCATTAACGGTTAAGTGATCCGCCCCCTGTTAGCTCCTCCTCCTTGTCGACCAATCAGAGAAGAGTTATACTTAATTAATAACCCCATCTCGTAAAATATATTAAACTAGCGGAAAGTTATCGATAGAGCTTATGAGGTATAGAATATATCAAAAAATCTTTTGCGCTGTTTACCATATTAATATAAACACACCGTATCAATTGTATCAAATTTTTCAAACTATTTTTTCATATCATAGTAATAAAATTTAGAAATATCTGTACCTATTTTATCATTTGTTACATGTGAAAATAAGTTCAATGAAACTTGGAAGATTCTTTCCCTACTAAAAAATGAATTAAAATTATTTATAGATATTTCAATATGTAAAAATATGATGCTTCTACAGAGCGTTCTTACTTAAAATATTGTTAAGATTAATGTTGAATATTTTAGCCACAGAGAGTTTTGGAATTCGATTACAAAGGAGACTTAAAACCAAATTCACACAATTCGTTTACATGGAGTCCTTCACTTCTCTAGATGAAATAACTAATCAAAACACTTTTGAAAACGTGGATGGAATGTTGGTCATTTTGATGACACATAAAGAGAAACGGATTGAAGAGGTCAGGTTCAGGAAGTTGTTTCATTCCTTTAACAGACTGTGGATAATATTATAAAGAGAAAGATATTGAATCCAACCACTTCTATTAATGTAAAAAATAATTCGAAGGAAAGTGTCAGTTTATATAAATTAAAAAAAAATCCAATGATGTGTTATGGAATTCCATTACAGCTACAAAATTTATCAAGAGAAAAGTATAAAAATTTGAAGATTATCGTATCGTCAGCTGTTGTCAACTTTCAAAACCTGTTCCTGCCCATTGACAACCAAGTAAGTTCTACCCGTATGTGAGAAGTACTGTATTTGATATATAGAATTTTGCTATTAGATAAATTGATAACTGTGATTTTGTTCTATCAAAGAAAAGGCTCACAGCGACAACGTGCATTCTAATTATACAAAACATTTTCGAATTAAACGGAACAATTTTCTATAATTGTATTTAACAGATTACTTTCATACGATCCAACAAAGACTTTTCTTTTGGAAATCCAACCATTGAACTGTGGGAGTCTTACAGCGTCAATAACATTACTTCCGTAATTTCTCAAATCGGCTGTTGGGTAAGTGAATTTATTTGGGCGGGAACGCTGACTATCCCACAGAAGAATATTAGGAAGGAAACATATTTATTACCAGCCCTAAACATAACTTTGAAGCCGTAAAGTTATGGTTATGACCCATTTCTATATTATTTTAGGTATCCTAGATATTTCTTGCAGAATATTATGTATCATAAATTCTAGGCATTAAATATGGTACAACCTAGAATGGACGTCATAGTAGGACCAACGGAGAATTAGGGTCAACTTTTATTCTATTGCCCACCATAACTTTCTCTCCTGATCAACAGAATGTAGCTGATAACCTTCAGATCACAAGTAGTGAAAATCTTCCAAAAAGGCGGTCAAACCTACAAGGCGTCACACTCAGATGTTTAGTTGAGGTGCGGTTGTCCAACATAACTAAAATTTATTTTAATTAATACTGATAACTCAAAATATTATATAAAAAAAGATTTAGTTGTACTGTGCAAATCGAGGTTTTAAATTACGGTACAGGGTGACAGTGTAACTAATTTACTGCAACAACAAGTAGATGGAAGCTGGACAGCCGAAGGATATTTTCCCGCAGTTTCAGAAATTTTATCGAAACTCATGAATTTCAGGTAAGAGTAATTTCTTATTCAATGATAGATAAATGTATTGGATAAATGCATAAAACTGTAATTTCCATTACACTAGTTGCTCCTACCGACCTGCACCTGATAGAAAGTGGGGTGCTAGAAAGAGTGATGGCGAGTGGACAGGTTTGGTTGGCGAATTGGTTAAAGGAAATGGAGACATCATAATGGATAATTTGTCTCAATCGAATGAACGAGCTAAAGCTGTACATTTTCTCATATCATTGGAGTATGATGAGTAAGTATGCATTTCTAATGTGTATATAATGGTTCATCAATAGTTTCAAACAGTCGAAGACATAAATTATTACTGATAAATGAATAATTAACTTCCATTTTATATATACTTTATTGATGCCTATAGTTTCTATATATATTTAGTTTAATGACAATATTCATATTGTTTGATTAAACTAGAGATACTTTTCCAACTGCTTATGAAATCATTAATATTTCCCTCCCAATTACAGAAATCTTCCAATAATGAAATCTATTCAAAAATTACCATCGATGTGGGAGACTTACTCTTCGGAATTCAGCACCCCGTCCTGGATCCTAATTTTGATTTATCTAATTTCAATCACGGTAATCCATTTCCTGATTCTCAGGTTCAGTCCAATGGAAGATATCAAAGTAACATTCGAGGAGTGTTGTCTGTTCACTGTTTCTGCATTAACACTACAAGGTTAGTACATCAAATGAATTTAAATATTTCAGAATTGAGGCAGCCAGTTTTGCTTATCATAGAGATCATTAAATATTGATGTTTGATTCTATAATTCGTAAATCATGTTGAAACTAATATAAATAATCATTTTATTTCTGGACACTATAATTCAAATTCATATTTCATCAAGGGTGAGTTTTTTAAGCCGTGTTTACATTGTCAGTCGTTACCTAAGTATTTCCCTATGGATTCAACACAAAGTGTAGAATTCCACCATGAAACTCAGTATTCGCACTGAAATTTAAAAACGGACAGTGTTTGTTCGAACCACTACACTGTCAGATAGTGGCACTTTTCAGTGTGTTGTTAGCAATAGGAAGAGGTGGGTGTTCGAGGCTCCGCATCAACCTTATTGAGTCATTTGGCACAGACCATCACACAGCTAAACACAGACTGAAAGCACAGCCACTATTAACCACACTGTCGTACTGTTGTACCGTTTGAACACTTTCGTGGTGACAGTGTCGAATTCTCAGTGTCTCGCATTTCCTAGGATGTCACTGACAATGTGTACACGGCTTTACAGAGTTTACCACTAAGTTTACCTTTGAGGTAAATATCTATTTTCCGCTAAGATACTTCAGTCTTAAATGTTAGATAGAAATTGTAACTTATATGGCCTTCAATTGTATATTAATAATGAATAGTTTAAATTGTGTGAAGAAAATAATGATAATTCGTCTTTCAGGAGTTTCAAAAATTGCTTCTTCGCACAGTGGTCGAATGGCATTCCTTTCAATGTTCGTCTTCACCATTTTGATAACGGCTTTTTACACAAGCCTGCTCTATTCGAAGCTCACTGTAATACGTACATATCTACCTTTCAACAATATAAAAGAAGTTTTGGTCGATGCTAGTTACAATTTTGCAATTGTAGATGGTTGGGGAATTCATACAGAATTAAAGGTAAGAATTCAGGGGTTGGCCAAAATGATTGGAACATTTGTAAAATTTTGAGAGATTTTAATTAATATGGAGTTGGACCTAGCCTTCAATACAGCTTCAATACGTCTCGGAATAGATTCATATTAAGCTTTTTCACTTCATCTATCTGATTTGTCGGCTAGTCTTCACTCAAAACCTGCTCCAGCTCCTTCTTTGGGTTGCTTCTACATGCAAGCTAGCGCCAAAGTCGGAAAAAATGAGAAAAAGTTGACTTATCAGACGTATTTTCATCATCACGTATTTTGGTACCGACACTACATTATTCACTTTTCAGCGTTTTGAAAATAAAGCAAAGGTTTCCTGTTGATGGTTTCATCAATGGTATCCAGGTTTATGAATCTCCCGATGAACAATTTTGGTAGAAACTAGATTGCTCAGATGCTGTTTTAACTCTGCACACAACTTAGTCGCTGCCGTTCGCTGGCTTTTCTTCTAAATGCGGTTTAATGGTCGCCCAAATCTATCAGAAATTTCGAAGGTCTACCAGAGTTTCTTCAAATGATGAAGTTCTTTGTTTATTTTTAAATTGTGACATGGTCTTCGATATGGTAGCTCTCGAAAAACCCAAGAGTGCACGGGTTTTTGGTGATCGAAGCTCCTGCATGCCATGTGATCTCCAACTATTTTCCATTTCTGAAAATCAATTCGTTGACGTCTTCTACCTAAATATACAATAAATTTGGAATGCTGTAAAAAATAATGTTGTGTAGCAATAACAACCTATTCATAATGATTATTTACCAGCATAATGAAACTCGGATCACTATTTCGGATAAAAATTGATTTTTAAGATGAAGTACTAAAATCTGTCGTGTTCCAATTATTTTGTACAACCTTGTATAATGTGTATATACTTTACATTAATTTTTACATGTATACTATCGTATAGCTTAATTCAGTATTATTGGTTATATTCTTGATTGTATGTACATGATATTATTTAACTATTCATTTACAGATATTGAACAATGTAGTTGACCATTATATTTTCACTTTAACATAGATTTACTAACCGAAGTCATTTTGATCGTACTTTAGTTTTATCAAACATATTGCTGTATTTGGAGCTGCCTGTATAGCAGAGACCCTTCATACTGTATTTTATTCTTCTCTCATCCTCATCTTTCACGAAATACCAAAAACACCGTTTTTATGAGGGTTTGTACACACAGGACAGTAGTCATCCAGATTTTAAGAAAGTATGGGAGAACATCCAGAACAAGGGAGCTTTGGTGAAATCTGTTGAAGAAGCTTTTATTCGTGTAAGTATTGCTAACTTTTGGGTAGATTTTGATGAAGGGTCAAATTTGAAAATTTGTATCTATATTTTATTATTATAACATATTTAGTGATATGCCTATCCCACCAATCTTTTCTTTTATTATTATATTTATGTTCGTCCGTTTTGTTATTTAGGGTGATGCTAATCACAAGAATTTGTGACTAACCTTCAAATGGTTGGAATTATATAGCTGTTTTTTTATGAAGAACCAACATATACTGCACATAAACTTAATATCATCAGTTTTAAAAGTTTAAATATGTAATCTATTTGATAATTGCAGACTTATTTTTTCAAAATAGGCCAGTTGATATAATTCAAATTTTCGTAACTCTCCTCTTCCCGACAGATCGTAGACGAAAAGTTGATTTTCTATTTAGATCGAACTAACCTATACGGCATGGTAAAACGTCACAAAGAAGAATTCACTATCTTGTCATTTCACAAGTTTTCTTATCAAACTGGACTTGCAGTTGCAAAAAATTCTCCGTTCATAGAAATATTTGATTATGCGTATGTAAACTGAGATTTCAAATACGTATTTCATTCTGTAGTTAAACCATGTTTCAATTATCGTACATTTTCAGAATACTGAGACTGTTATCGGCTGGTGTGATTGATGTTCTGAAGGAGAGGTGGATAGATTACGATTTTAAGCCAAAACCAGTCATACCAACTGCAATTGAGTTCACTCAAGTGTTGCCAATTTACAGCTTCTTATTACTGATGCTTTCACTATCAATTATTGTTATGGTCTTAGAAATATTGAGTAAAAAGAAAGCTTTTTTGAAGATACACCGATTTTGTAAGTAAAAAAGATATTCTTGTGAACGGTCTGAGCCCCATAACCCAGAAAATCTAATACCCTCACAGGTACCTATTACCTTTTGAAATTTGAAGTTACATTTTTGTGCATATTATTTTGGGATTAGTTGAATGAATCGTTTAACCCATTCATTCTTTTCATTGATATTTCATCACTTGATTAATTTTTTGAAAAGTATAGTGCAATACGATTGAAAAAGGCAATAAAACAAGATTTACATATTATACAAGTTTTATTTTTTTTCATAATGATAGTAAAATAAATTTTGTTTTACACATTTTTGAAAATCATATCAGGTAGGTGACGTCCTTCATTGTCCATACACTGTATAAACCGATTTCTAGCGTTTGCCATGACCCGCACCAGCGTATCAGCGGATATATTGGCAATTTCTTCTCGGATGTTGGCCTTCAAGTCTTGTAGGCTCTTCGGACGGTTGACTTAAACACGGGATTTTAGATATCACCACGAATAAAAATCGCAAGGGTTCAAATCGTGAGAACGGGCTGGCCATTCCAAATCTCCCCTTATTGAAATGAGGCGCTCTGGAAAGTGTTCCCTCAAAACAGCCATCGATGCCCTTGAAGTGTGAGCCGTTGCTCCGTCCCGTTGAAACCAAATATCCTCGAGGTTCAATTCATCAATTCGTTGAAGAAAAAACTCCTCCAACATGTTAACTTACCGATCTGAATTCACTGTCACTGTGACCTTATTTTCTTCAAAAAACCAAGGATCAACAATTCCATTGGACGAAATTGCGCACCACACTGTTACTTTGGGTGAATGCAAAGGCCTTTGATTCAATTCTCGTGGATTGTGTCAGCCCAGTAATGCATGTTTTGTTTGTGGATGCATCCACTCAAATGAAAATGTACTTCATCACTGAAATAAACGATTGCGTCTCCAGAAACGTTTTCGAGAGGCGCCTCATATGCGTTCCTTCTTGAAGTGAAATCACGTTCCGAGAGTTCCTGCACAATTGCTATCTTGTAAGGATGGAAATTCAGGTCATCGTGAAGTTTTCGTCTCACTGGGCGAGAGAGTTAATTCAAATATTTCTCCTAATAAACAGAATACAGATTCTACTGAAGACATTTTTACTTCAATTTTCATAAGGTTGAATTTAATTCAGTTTTTACCATATAGGTAGTAGCTAGTATATCATAATATATTGGTTTTAATAACTGTAACTACAAAGTATAGAGAGCAAAAAATGCTATACACATTAATTTTCATGCATAGCGTATGTACGGAACACAAAAATAATTATAATTATGTAGGAAATCCTTTTAAATGAAACTTACTCTTAAAATGTTTAGTAGATAATAGTTGTAGCCCTGCAATTATTTTATCAATAGAAAGCGAAAACAAAGAATGGACAATTTCTCAGAGCATAAAGAATAATAAAGAACTGTCTCAAGACTAATAGTGCTTTTACTCCCCTATTATTGCAAAACACATTTAAATTTACTAGAAGTAACAAATTACTATTGAGTGTATACTGATTTATAGAACAAAGGGACAATATTGATTTATTGATTGGTTCCTAAGAGTAATTAAACTTCTTTGTGAATAGTTAAATAAATAACTCTGGCATGGCTATAAAAGTGAGTGACCAAGCCGAAACTTATCAGTCTATCACAAATCCTCCTCTGAAGAATATTCTACCCACAAATGAGTCATTTAACAATTTACAATCTGTGCATTCGTGTGCTTTTCTATTTTTTAGTTGTTGAATCCAAGTGTTCTAATTTGAGAGATGAAAACTTATTAAATTTTCTGGTCGACTACGCAACTTTTTATAATGACAGAGCAACTATTTTCCTGATTGGAGAAGAAAAAAATCGTAAGTGGATTAGATATGTAATTTTTTCGAAAAATATTTTTTTCTTGACACCACAGAAAACAAAATCCTGTTTTTTAGCTAATTCTGAGCTGTAATCACCCTTTCTCAAGATTTCGAAAATACTCTTTTTAAGATGTACTCCAGGAAGTCAAATTCTTTCACCTCCTCCTATCCTTTGGACCCAATGGTCTCACTCAGGGACATTTTTGGAAAAATTGATGACCTCAGGTTCCGCAATAAGTTGATAGTTTTGGTTACAGGAGAACAAAGGCGTTTTTTTGAGGTGAGAAAGATTTTTTTCACCTTACGTTGCATTTCATCAGGAATTTCATAATTAATTAATGGCAAACCCATCATAAGTTAACTAATATATACTAAGATGAATTAATAAATAAATCCCTTCAAATGCTCAAATTCTTCATTGTTATAATCTGCTCCTTTTTCTTTCAGCTCCAAAATTTACAGCGGGACATGTACAAGTATCTTCGATTACTAGTCGTTGACTTGTCAAAACAGAAATTTCATCGAATATTACTTCTTCCAATTGATAACAAGGTAATATAGTTAAATCGAATTCATTTTCGAACATATGCAGTAAACGGAAGTTATAAACATCAAGAGGTTCATGTAGTCCCAGCTGAATTAAACATCGAAACATAGAAGTAACAATAAAATTGAAAGATACTTATAGAAAGTTTTAACATTGCTGAATGAAAAAATTAACTGTAGGTAGGTTTATTCCTTGACTGTTTTGATACCAGATTTTATTAAATGGAACATGACTTCTGTTTTAAAATGATTATTTATTAACAATTGGTATCTTGACACATTTTAATGAGTATTTATTTCAGTTCACATTCCTAACGCCAAGTAATCCTACTTCTAATAACGCTACTACTTTTGAGTTGTGGGAGTCTTACAGCGTGAACAACATCATTTCTGAAACAATAAGCACTAAGGTTGGTAGCTGGGTAAGTCTTCTCTTTAAATAATATATATTGTTGCCTAAACGACATTCAATAGAAGCCTTCATATATTCTCCAAGTTACGATAACGATTTAGATTTGTAAGTTCGAGATCAAATATTTCTTTACTCATTCGAACAGGAACCAATAGGTAAACTCCAGGCCTCTCGCGACGATTTTACGACTAGAAGATTGAACTTGCAGGGGATCACTCTTAGATGCTTATTAGAGGTTTGTCTATGAAATTTAACAGTGTGAATAATCAGTCAGCTACCAATAACTTCAAAATTTACTATTTATTTCTCAGGGCAACAATATCTCAAATTTTCTTTTACCTGACGGAAGAGGAAAATGGAGAGCAGAAGGATTTTTTCCGGATTCTATGAAGATATTGGGTCAATGGATGAATTTCAGGCAATTTATTTCAGAGATTTTACATTCATCATATAGAAAGTTAAAACTCAGAATTATCCCACCTAATCTTCTATAGTCCCAACATAACTTTATTGTCGGAAATTTAAATACATATACTCATTGTAAATAAATAGTAATGTATGCTAAATATTTACAATATTGGAACAGCCGAAAATAAACGTGACCGCAATTATGCGAATGACGTCACACATGGTGTTTCCATTTTCTTAAAATAAGAACCGTGCTATTATTCAGTTATATGAGCATTTTCATGGAAATTAACTTAAATAAAACTGTGTTTCTATGAAGTTTTACACTCTATTCACTAATGATATTCTACTTGATAGCATTCAAATCCTTCAGTAGAGTAAAGGTGACTGAATGATTTAAGACAAATTTGCATTTATCTGATTAAATACGTATTTTTATTGAAAATTTCATTCTTCAAAATGTGCTTAAAATAACTTTTTACAATAGACAACCAGGTTTATATGTTAGATAAGGGTCATTTGAGTATTTCATTGTAGGCACAACCGTACAATAGGTTAAGTGCTAAACTGCCAACTTACCTTTTTCAACTTCAAGTTTGCCAATAAGCCAACTTATAACCTGCCAGACTGGTACATATGTATTTGAAAAAATGAATTTTAATAAATAAACTTTGAACTAGGTACTCTGGGGAGGAAAAATGTATTCATTATTTTTGGACATTGCCTAGCTAGATATGAAGAGTGAAACAAGTTTCTTCGTACTAATATTATGTTATTCTTTCCTAGGTAATATTTTTGATAACAATGCTGAGACATTACAAATCTAGGCTTTAGACTGCTATGATACTTGCCTACTTCATTAGGTGACAATGCCCAAAATAAATAATAATCGTTCTTGTGCTGCATTAATGTAATAATGATTCATGTGTAGCCGTAGCTAGCCCGCCACCCGGTAGGTTACGTACGTAAGTTTGCGAGCGAATTATACAATCTATATTAATTAAAATCCATAAAACTTTATTGAATACATTCAATAAAGTATTGTATGAAACATTACATTGCATTATACCATCCATAACCCGACACAGATGGTATACGTATTTAAAACAAGTAATCCATGTACATTGTACACTATAGGGTTCATAGTTGATTGTAACTCAACTGTTTTAACATAGATGTATTTTGTACAACGTACTTAAATATTTGAAGGTTACCTAGGCATTGAAAGCTAACCAAACATATTGTTTATTGGCATATTTTATCTATTTACTTGGCTGCACATATATAATTCTCACTTTTACAATACTAAGTGTGACGTCGTTTGTTTACATCGTTTCTGAAGACTGGAACAACTTGATTCGGAAACTTAGTATATTTATCTATTTATTTACTATGCAAATTGCATATACTTACATATCAGTAAAATTCCAGAATATTAATTGAATACTAATTTCTTGTCGACAGTTGTTCTTGGCGTCCAGCTTTAGACAGAGAATGGGGTAGCGTGAATAAAGACGGCGAATGGTCTGGCATGATTGGAGAGTTGGAAGCTGAAAAAGCTGATATTATAGCAGATAATTTATCCCAAACTCATTCACGGGCTAAGACAGTGCATTTTCTCTTCTCTCAATATTTTGATTTGTATGTTTGATTTTAAGATGACTATATTTATCATAATATAATGCTTTCATGATGAACCTAATGGAATGAATGATCATTGAAATCAATTATTTCAAAATTTATTTGTAAAAAATATTTTTTCACAGAAATTTACTGATTATGAAAAGTGTTCCATTGATGCCTTCACCTACTGAAACCTACATCTCAGAGTTCAGTTTTAGGACCTGGATCTGCGTTTTGTCATTTCTCACAGTGATACCCATTCTCAATTTCCTAATTATTAAATTGAACCCAAAGGAAACAACTTCTTTGTCTTTGGGAGAGAGTTTCCTGAACGCTGCGGCAGCCGTTTGTTCTCAGAGTAAGTAGAACAGTTTCAAAATTTCTATGAACAGAGAAAATTATGATCGACCCAATGAATAATGAAAGATTTTTCTACGTCCCTATTTTTTCCAAGAACGACACTAACTACAATTTCTTGGTATCACAGTTTACAAAATAGACGTGAAAATTCACCTAGCTCGTCTTATTGGTTGTGCGAACCACTTCTTTTGAATTTGTTTTAATTCTAAACTGATTTGAAAGCTTTCTTTTAGTGACTTTTACTTTTTCTCAAAATTACACTCGACTAAGCAAAAATACAAAGATGTTATTGATAAGGTACACATATTATGATCATTTATTCAAATAAATATGGTGTATGTGCATAACCATCTTATCTTTGCTTGTATTTTTTATTCTGAATATATTCATTGTTCTCCTGTACTTACCGTTTCAATCTCAAGTCAATTTTTTTGGTAAAAATATAGAGAAGTCCATTAGTTAAAATTTTATAAAAGTATCAGTGAGAGCTGGTTCATGCGACCAGTGAGTAAACTTTCAAGGGCTAAATTTGTGGAGTTCAGCTATCGAAGTTTTTCGTCTAAGCTCATTATCCAAAAGGACAACTACTTGGAATCCTCCCATTGAAGAACTATTAGCTTCGAATTTCTTATATACTTCAAAAAATGATTCATATACTAATGAGTCTGTATAGCTTTTTCAGTTTAATTACATTAATTTAGATTTGAAAGTGTTGTCTTTATGGATAAAAAGTGCTGATCACTAGAGGGTGTCATTCACTAAACATTTTGTTTACTATTATTTTTATTTTATACTGTGGTTAGTAACTGCGGCCCAATGTATCGTAGATTACCTCACCCTGAAATTATCACATGTTAGTGTTTATTTGATGATGATATTCAAAATCTCTCTTCCCTTAGGTGTGCATAGAGTTGCCTCATCTCTGAGTGGTCGACTGGTATTCCTATCCATGTTCATCTTCACAATCCTCATCTACGCTTTCTACACCAGTTTACTTTATTCCAAATTGACTGTCAAAACCTCAGGTATACCTTTTCGAGGAATTGAAGATATTCTAGAAGAAGGAGAATATAATTTCGGATTGGTCAAAGGTTATGGAATTCAAAATATTATAGCTGTAAGTTATAGTTTATAGATATTTTAAGAGGGATTATGGTATGAAATACTTTTATCTACTTTAATATGAAAAAAGGCATTATTTTTCATATGAATTTTGTATGGTTACTATAACTGCGTATCTTTTTACTATACTATAAAAGAAAACTGTGTATTGAGTGGTTCTTGGGAAACTTCCCAGTTAGAAAATCCCTGTGAAAACTCCCAATGAGAAAACTCCCTGCGAAAACTATGAGTTTTCTTACTGGGAGTTTTCCACAGTGGGCGTTTTTAAGTGGGAGTTTTCCGACTGGGACTTTTTCATACTAGAAGTTTTCTCATTCGGAATATTTCGGTCACCGTATTGGTTATTTCAAGGTTTTTATTTTACAGAATAGCCAGACAGAAGATTTGAAAGGAATGTGGAAGAACATACAATTGAAAGGAGGATTGCTACCATCACCAAAATTAGGACTTAAAAGAGTAATAAAATTGTCAAACTAATTTGGAACACAACCTTTCAAACAGTTTTCTGAATTTGTTTATTTCACAGGTGCTGGAAGAAAAATTTATATTATATACTGGGATCAGCAAGGCTATAGAGTTGAAAAGAAATTTAGGAGATGGAATCACAATTCTTCCGTTTGCTCAATTTCGGTTTCCAACTGGCAAAGCTGTTCCGAAAAATTCACCGTATATTGAAGTCCTGAACTATGGGTATATTTAATTCTTATCAAAGGAGAGAGTTATTCGAACAATAAAAGATTACGTTGGTTCCTATTTGCAAACGTGCAATTTTTTAATTAAAAATAACAAAAGGAAAAAATGTTTATAACAGAATCACGTAATAATTTATTATTGAGATTTTAACATAATTTCGTACAGATTCAAAAAATAATAATATTTAGATCTAAACTACAAAAAAATATTTCATTAAATCCCTCACAAGAATGATGAAGCTTCTAAATATTATAATAATTTGATGTACATATTGAAAAATTTGGGTTTCTTGCAAAAGCGTAATCTAAAATTGTGTATCCTGTAGTTTTCTTCAATTATCTTTCACCCCCTAATCCCGACCAACGCTTATGAAATCTTTCTTTCAGAATACTGAGACTTCACTCTGGAGGATTGATTGATTCTCTGAAGAAAAAATGGACAAATTTTGACAGTTCATCACCAGTTGAATCTCCTCAAGCAATTGGGATCACTCAAGTATTTCCAATAGTACAGTTTCTAGTAATCATGATGATCGTGTCGTTACTTCTACTGATTATAGAAATTATATTCAATAAATTCTGTTCAAGAAGGGATTGAAATAAATTTTCAGTTTTAAATATATTAAAAGAATTAATAAACTCATAATTAAACAAACAATATGATTAAAGGTGTTCCATTAGGACTTATATGTTAGTTATATGATTAAGTTGTAAATAATTCAGTAAATATGACAATGAAATTTTTGTTTATTATCAATTCTAATAAAAATTAAGAACATTTACTTTGAATAATTCATACAAATATTGAAGTGGTTAATTTAATCTGTCGACCAGTCTAGGTTAAACAATGTTATGAAATGATGTTTTAGTTAGTTTTCATAGATGAAAAGAGGTTGTGTTCAATTCACATGAGGATACTACGATGTATAAAACAAATATCATTTTTAGCATCCGTTTGCCTACTAGGGACTCCTTTCAAATAAAGGATTATTACAGATAATGACGAGTACATTTGACTCATCGAATATAACTAATAATAAAATTCAAAATGACTTAATTGTTACAGAATTGTTACATAAATACCTATTTATACGTTTCTTAGTAGCGAGCTCTTTCAGTAGTACATTTTCTCCTCTTAGAATAATCTCCTTTATTATTTCTCTTCTTGAAAATTTACAGAATAAATAGATTTTCTATATCAATTATTATTTCACGAAAAAGGGGGTTTTGTTACTTTTTTTCGAAAAACACTTTTGCACTACGATTTTTTTTTTGCCACTTTCGGTAACAGACGTTTTGCTAAAATGTGAGAAGTTTAATTTAAAATTGTATGGTTCTTCTAGGAATTCAAAGTTTGAAAAAATTATCTAAATTTGAACGGAAAAACTTTCACCAAAAATTCTCATTCAGTTGAATTATGGTGTTAGTTATGTGCTAGAGAAATAAGTCATAATCCCTGTAGATTTAAAGAATATTGGAATTTTTTCAGAGGGTCCATCCACAACGAAAGTCAAAATTTCATAAATCTGCCATAATATTGAAATTATACAAAAAAATGGAAAATTAAAACTTTACCTTACAGAATGAAAATTAAACCAAAAAAGCTATTTGTACTATTACATTACTCTGATTGTGATAATATTAGGCTTCCATTAAATATTTGTTTTGTAAAATAATAAAAAATTAACATTATTTCATATATTTTAGTGGTCCTGAAGAACCTATAGAAATCGTCACAGAACAAAATATTTTTAGTGGTACAGTATTATGACAGGCAAGAGCCAATAAATATCATAGTGCAAACAAAAATAATTTCGAAAAACAAATCAAACACCCCAATTTTTCATGGTATAGGAGTGATGATATAATTTTGAATTTGAACTTTACCGCAAAATGTTTAAGATAAATTATTGAGTTCACCCTTCCGAAGCGAAATTTAAATTAAAGCTCCTTCGAAAAAATGAATCTATTTATACATAATATTATAGAACTAAGGTAATAATCTTTTTTTTAGACCGTTTGTGTCTAAAAACATACGAGATGACACAAACGGTCTAAAAAAATAGATTATGCAGAGTGAGTAATAATTAAAATCATTTATAGAATGATTAATAATCAATTACTAAAATGAAACAAGGACTGTTAGGTGCAGCTCCGCTTCATGAATAACTGACTTTTTATAAAATCGAAAATTGTGCAATTTTATAATTCGAGCAATTTTGTTCATTCGAGCAACTTGATAATTCGAGCAATTGTTCGTTCGAGCAATTGTTTTTCGAGCAATGGTGTTTCGAGCAATTGTTCTTTCGAGCAATTGTTTTCGAGCAATTGTCTTTCGAGCAATTGTTTTCGAGCAATTTACCTAGAAGTGAATTAGACACATGGAATAACCTTCAAGATCGAAATGTTTAATGTTAGATGAAGAAGTATATGGTAGGTAAACATAATAATCAATTAATAATTACATATAATTTCTTTCACGTGATCAATGCTCTTCAAACTAATTAAGTGAAGTGATACCTGTCCATAACTGTTTATTTAGTGCACTGTTATGTTTACGAAAGAATCCATACCTGTAATAGACTAGTGTAGTCTTAGGGTAGGAGTATGAAATACATACGGTCTATCTTCTGAGTTATGTATTGGCTCCTTCATAACTCACAGTCACACTTCATATCTCGGGTGCACTAGATAGTTTTCTATGATTAGGATCTTGAGAAAACTATGGTCATTGAGTGATAACTTGACTCAATTTCTTGGCGTATATCATTTTCTATATTTTAAAATTTTGAACATGGAAAATACTTTATACCTCTGGTGCATTTCATATTTAATTACCTTCATTACTCTAGTGTTTCATAAATCAGAACTTCACAAGTAGGGGTGTTTCTGTATCAAATACAATTAATTAATATCATTAATCAAACAAATGGAGATTGATATTAATCGCTAGTAAGACAAAGAAGACATTTATGAACTGCCAGATTGTAGTTAGTCAGGCGATTGAAACAAAGAGTCTTTAATACTAAAGTCATAAATTATGTTATTTTTCTACTATATCACAATGAACTAAGCAGAACTCATCAAAATGACAAACATCTAGAACTAATATTTGATGAGTCAACAGTGCCTATATAAACGAAATCTCACGTGAACGAAATATTACCACTGAAAACTCTACCGTAGAAACAAGATATTGTGTTTTTATCAGTACTTGATATTGTGATTCACTTTCCCGATAGAACAGAATATGATGCCAACCTAGGACTACCCTTGAACTCATTTTGGGTCTTCAATTTTGAAGAAAAAAAATGGATTCGCATTCTGGCTGTTGACTGAATTGAACAAAATATAAGATTGAAATTATCGTGAAGATCTGAGATTACACTTATACAGGGTGGGGCGTAAGTTTGGAAGCAATTTTTCAAACATTAATATAATTCTTAAAAATAAGTTCCTAGGTAGGTGATAGGGTTTGAACTATAGTAGAGACACTACATTATGACGTGGCAGTGTTATTTTTTTTACAAAAATTTAGTCAATTCAAAAATGTCAGACAAAAGAGAAGCCATTATTGCTCTACACCGTGCCGGGAAGTCAGATTCCGTCATTTCAAAGACTCTCTCAATAGCGAGATCGACTGTTTGGAAGTGTGTGAAGCGTTTTAATGAGAGAGGAGAATTGACTGATCGTCCAAGAAGTGGTAGACCACGCTCACAACGCACCAAACAACTGATAAAATGTGCCCGAGAGAAGATCAGGAGGAACCCGAAAGATCAATACGATTGTTAGCCAAAACAGCTAATGTGAGTCCCAGAACAATGAGAAGAGTTGTCAAAGAAGACCTAAAGATGTCCTCTTTCACCCTCCAAAAGAGACAGACTCTGTAAGAAGCTGTAAAGAAAAAGAGATTGGAGAGAAGCAAAGCACTTCTGAGAGAATTGAAGTCTGGCACGGCTGGTGAAATTGTTTGGTCTGACGAAAAAATTTTCACAGTGGAAATGGCTCACAACCGGAGGAATGACTGAATAATTGGTAAAAGTGCAAAAGACATCCCATACAACCAAAAAACTGTCCACAGAACCATGAAACCTGCTTCAGTAATGGTCTGGGCCGCCGTTTCAGAAACTTGAAGATCTCCTTTAATTTTTGTGGAACAAGGCGCCAAAATCAATGCTAAATGTTATATTGAGAATATTTTGACGCCAATGTTGGAGTCAGCTAAGGATCACTTCGGTAATGACACTCTATGGACATTTCAGCAAGACAGCGCGACTTCACATACTGCAAATGTCACTCAAAACTGGTGCCATGACCATCTTCCACGATTTTGGTCCAAAGAAATGTGGCCTCCCTGCTCCCCAGATGTTAATCCTATGGACTTTTTGGTATGGTCCATTCTTGAATCAAAGGCCTGTGGTGAATTCCATCGCAGTGTGGATGATTTAAAGCGTTCGCTCCAGAGATCTTGGAAGGAAATTTCACAAGAACAGTTGCGTGCCGCAGTAGGAGGAGTTCGGAGGAGATTTGAGGCTGTTATTAAAAACAAGGAGGGACATTTTGAATAAATTTATGATTTTTGAATTTTTAAAACCCTTATGTAATAATACATAACAGTAAATTATTAAATATATTTTTTGTTGGATTATAATATGCACTTTCATTTGCTTCAACTTACGCCCCACCTTGTAGTGAAGATGTAGATTCTACGCATAGTCTAGATCAAAGATTTCATGTAATGCAATATTTAATATTTCACGTATGCCAGTTCTATGATTTCTCAGATTTTCACTTAGTAAAGATGATGTTACTCAGAGTAAGCCTAGTCGCATTAGCAGCTCTTTGCAGTCAGTACAGTGTTTCGTCTAAGAATACCTCAACAGTTTCTTCAAATTCTTCCTTTGACGAGTATGAATCCACCCTGAACAGCTTCTTAGTGGACTACATAGAATATCATCATTTCAGGATTGTGACACTTCTGATTGAGAGTGACCTACATTGTAAGTAATATCACAATTCAGAAATTATATTGAGAGTATAGAAGACATTTGTGTTATCTACGAATAAAGTTTCAGAAGACTAATTGAATTTATCATTTGCCAGAATTGAAATATGAAGCATCTTTTTTTCTAAAAAATACTGCAGCCATAATGACAAAAAGGAAAAAAAGAGTTATAATAATACATGTATCTATTTCAAAATATTTTGGTGAAGTAATTTCACAAAATGAATTTTACTGATTCATTTAACGAACTTGTGCTTTTCAGTTCAAATCTGTTACTATTTGGTATGTTAACTTTGTACAAATTTGTATACTTAATATTTTCATATCATACTAGTAAAATTTTGAAATATGTATATACATGTTATCATTTGTCAGCATTAAAATTCGGCTCAGTTCACTGCTGAGTGAGGGTTTGTAGTTGAAGCAAATCCTGCTCCAGTTGGACATGGATGTCAAAAACTTTAGCCCTCCCACGAAAGAAAACAAAAATACTAAATATATCTACAGAACGTCCATTTCTAAGATATTAGTGGGATATTATTATTTTTAGTCATTTTTCTTATTTTTTTTAAGTAGGATACCCAAGAAGCATTAAGCTTATAAGGACCTAATACACAATCAATAAATTGTAAAAGAGCTTACAGTTCCCGCCTGTTTGGTCTAAGTGAAGGGATTAGTTTTCTAAATAAATAAATAAATAACTATTTTAGCCACAGATAATTTTGGAATTCGATTACAAAGGAGACTAAGAACCAAATTCACGCGATTCGTTTGCATAGAGTCCTTCACTTCTCTGGATGAAATAACTAATCAAAACACTTTTGAAAACGTGGATGGAATGTTGGTCATTTTGATGACAGAGAAAGAGGAACGGATTGAAGAGGTCAGGTTCAGGAAGTTGTTTAATTTCTTTAACAGATTGTGGTTAATATTATAAAGAGAAAAAAATTATATCGGGAGTGTCGAAAATCAATTAGAGTCTCATCCTAATATTCGGTGGCCCTTGTAAAAGAACTTCTCTCCATATATAAAAAATCACTAATAGACAATTTATAAAGGATCCGATTATAATATTATTCGTAAATATGAAAAAACGAATTTAACTTAAGAATGTTTTTTCATTACAGCTACAAAAATTATCAAGAGAGAAGTATAAAAATTTGAAGATTCTAGTATTGGACTATTCAACTGTTGTTAACTTTCAGAAACTCCTCCTACCGATTGACAACCAAGTAAGTGCTAAACGCATGTTTAAAGTACTGCTGTATTTGATGTATAGAAACCATGATGGTTTAAAACTCTGATTAAACAAATGCTAATCTTCTTTTAACTATACAGGCAGCCACCTTTTCAAGTCAAAAATCATACCTCACATTAACTTGGAAATTGTTCTTAAAGCGGTGGAGACCCCTCTTTAAGTTCAGCATTGTTACTTCAATCTTTTCATTTTCTAATAAACAAAAATAAAAGAACGTTTATATGGTACAATAATACTATGTACCATATTTTGTATGATTCCTTCAATGTAAATAAAATTATTTAAAAATAATTTTCAGGTACAACTGATGTAAGTTTGGGGTCAACTCCGCTTTAAGTCGTCCTGTTATAAAAGCGGGGTTTACATAAACGGGTCTGCCTGTATAAAATATTTTTAAATTATCATATAATAATTATTGCTCTTTGGAACTTTATTTTCTTCAGTATCGGAAAATAAATTATTTCTTGAATAAAGGATACGGACTCAAGTTTCGTGGACTAATTTTCAATAATTCTGTTCAACAGATCTCCTTCACACGATTCAACACGGACATTTTTTCTGAAACCCAAACCATTGAACTGTGGGAGTCTTACAGCGTCAATAACATCACTTCTGAAATTTCCCAAATGGGCTTTTGGGTATGAATTTTTTTTAGGGCGAGAACATTGATCAGCCCAGATAAGAATTTATGGTGGTCCTACAGAAGATTTATTTATGGAAACCCATTTAACATAACTTTATTTTTAGAAGGATGTCCTATAAAATTATATCCTATTTCTATATTAATTGTATGTACCATAGCTATGTGTTTATTTCACGCATTAGATAAGAGGTTGGGCAAATCAAATACCCTAGTTTTAAATATTTTTTTGGTTACAATGGTTGCAACTGAAAAATAAACATAAATGAACCAGTCAACAATGAGTCACCCAAATGAGTCCTTAGTGTAAGTAGTGTTTTACTGATCAAAAAATATATTCATAACTAGGGCATTCGATTTGCTCTACCCTGTATACATATACCTTCTGTTGCATAATATCTACAATAACCGAAACACTAAGTTACTACTTATAAATAGGTCGTTATGGTAGGACTAAAGAAGATTAAGATAGGCCAACTTGGTATTCGATCTACAGAATGTAGCTGAAAATCTGCAGCTTTCCAGTAGAGAACACCTACAAACAAGACGGTCAGACTTACAAGGCGTCACACTCAGGTGTTTGATTCAGGTTGGTTCATTCAACAAGCCGAAATAGAATTATTTAAGACTCACAACTTGAATTAATGATAAAAGAGGAGAGATTTACTTGTATAGTTAGAATTAATTTCTTAGTATACTACAGGGTAACGATATATCGAATTTACTACAACAACAACTAGACGGAAGCTGGACAGCCGAAGGTTATTTTCCTGAAATCATGGAGATTTTATCGCAACTCATGAATTTCAGGTGATAAGAATTGCTTATTGATAAAAGCAATTTATCGAAAAGCGATTAATATAAAACTATAATTTCTATTACACTAGTTGCTCCTACCGACCTGCACCTGATAGAAAGTGGGGTGCTAGAAAGAGTGATGGCGAGTGGACAGGTTTGGTTGGCGAGTTGGTTAAAGGAAATGGGGACATAATAATTGATAATTTGTCCCAATCGAATGAACGAGCTAAAGCTGTACATTTTCTCATATCATTGGAGTATGATGAGTAAGTAAGCATTTCTAATGTGTATATTATGGGTCATCTGTAATATTTGCAAATATGAAAGTGAAGACAAAAAATTGAATAAAAAAGTCATACTTGATGCATGCTTATGTTTTTCACTAGTTTCATTGTTACATAATTATATAGATTAAGGTAATTAGGAAGTCTTCTGCTTTTGTCGTATATATTCAATGACATGCAATAATTAGTTGAAAAGATATGCAAAAATAATTGAAAATTGATTTTGCTGTATTGAAATTCAACTCTTAACATCATAGTTACATAAACTTCGTATTTGATAAATAGCAAAGTAAATCAATTTACAGGAAAATTCTAGTGATGAGATCGTCACAAAACCTACCCTCTGTTTGGGAGACTTATTTCTCTGCTCTGAGTTCCTCGTCCTGGATTTTGGTGTGTGTGTTCCTGATCACAATCTCTGTGGTGTATTACCTCATCATGAAGTGCTGTCCACACGAAGAGATTAGTCTCTCTGTTGGGGACTGCAGTCTCTTCGCATTAGCTGCTTTGTCTTCTCAAGGTTTGTGAGAACAGGGAGAGAGTAAGGCGTACTAGAACCGTAAAATATGAGCTAGGTATTCCAGGACCAATACCCCCAAATAAAAAAAGTATACATTTGGTCACTGTCGAAGCAAGCCGGGTGCATGTAAGTGGTTCTTACTTCGTTAAATTAACAGTGTTAGACATTTCATAAAAAGTTCTATCAAGACAATTTATAAGGTGAATAGTTATATTCATTCTGGTTTCCAAAGATTATTTTTCCAGAAATGTAATTATGGAAGGATAAAGTTTTCTCGAATTAGTTTCAAAAGTAGAACCTTAAGCTTATTTTAATATCCAAGTTTATGTTACTGATACTTATTCAGGAGTTCCCAGAACTGCAACTTCCCTCAGTGGTCGACTGTCGTTCATTTCGATGTTCATCTTCACAATTCTGTTCACCGCCTTCTACACAAGTCAACTCTATTCGAAATTAACTGTCAAAAGAACCGTTACGCCCTTTAGAAACATTCAAGAGGTTTTGGACGATAACTTCAATTTTGTAATGGTCGAGGGGTGGGGTATTACAACTATTGTATCGGTGAGATGTTAATAAGTTAATTAAGTGAACTTTGGTTAGGGATCTCTTCTGAGAATTTTCTTTAGTTATATAAGTAATTGGATCTATCTACAACTTAACCCTATTACCCAATCTCTATTTCTCATTGAGTAAAAGATCTATTGGTCGTGGGTGGTAGATCCATTCTTTTAATTTGTCCTCACTATTACCCTCTATAATTATAGAATATATTTAATTTGCTCAATAGTATATTATATATACCCAATGTTGATAGATAATTAATACAAAAATTTTGTCCTTTACAGAAAAGTTCACAAAAAAGTTATATGAAAATGTGGGAAAACATTCAGAATAATAATGGATTGGTAAAGACATTTTCGGAAGGAGTTCGAAGAGTAAGAATTGTTTATTGTTAATTGTCCTGATTTGTAATTGTCCTGATTGTTAATTGTCCTGTAAATTCAAGAGAAGATATGGGAGCAAGTGATGATGACGGACCAGGGTCCGTTAACTTTACTAGTTTAAATTTTGGTTCGTTAACTTTACTAGTTTAAATTTTGGTCCTTTAACTTTACTTGATCCGTTTCTGGTCCGTTATCTTTACTTGCTCCAAGAAATGAAAACAATTATGAAACCTTCGAATAATTTTTTTCTCAGACTATGGAAGAGAGAGTTCTTTTCTACTCCGGTCGGAGTGGTTTGGTTACTTTTTCTAACAAACATCGAGGAAAATTCACAATTCTTCCATTCGGAAAATTCGCCATACAAACTGGACCGGCAGTTCAGAAAAACTCTCCGTATAAAGAAATTTTCAATCATGGGTATGTATCGGTGATTAAGATCAATTATAGAGTTAACAACGAAAAATGATTTGACAACATTCATATTCAGTGAAAGTTTATCCCATATATTAGAAATGGACAAAATTTCAGGCGATAATAACCAAATTTATGATTTGGATATCTGAAATAGGAAATTCATAGTTTTTTCAATTCATGAAATTGTTTGATACTTCGACCTACAAAAGAGTGAATTGCTTTGAATACAGTAACTGAATATAAGATGTTGTATGAAATCATTGGTCACCATTCCAGAATTCAGCAACTTCAAGCGGCTGGAATCATCGACAAATTGAAGAAAAAGTGGAACAAATTTGAGCTGCAAACCCAAGAATCCGTACCAGAAGCAATTGAATTCAGTCAAGTTTTGCCGATCTTCTTATTCTTCTTGTTGATGATTACTTTATCAATTATTGCATTAATAACGGAAATAATAACGAGAAAAATTTGCTGATTACGATATTAGATTTTAAACTTTTACTTTAAACAAAATCTTAAGGAGAATGGTTCACATTTATCACTTACAAATATGCTATGCTGTACTTCTAATGAGTTCAATCATCTCTAAAGCCTAGGTCACACCATCCGATCTTTGTTGTAGCGTTCCTTGAACGGAGCAAAAATAACACAAATTTCGATAACGCTCGTTACCGCGCACACCAAGGAAAACCAATAATGGTAACGCGAGCGTTGATTGTACGGTATTCTACAAGAGTGGGCGTTGGTTCAGTGGGGGTTTAAAGTTGGTATAGCAGTGCAACGTTTTTGACTACGGAGCTGAGGAGATGAAATCTACCAGAAATTCTGATCGATTTTAGATAGAAATCGGTAGGTGAAATTCATCAATTGAAGTCCCGGTCACACCGAAGGAACTTGAAGAGCGATCAAAAACGAAGGAAAAAAATCATCATCGCTTGTTGACGTTCACCAGAAATTTGACACCGTTTAGGCAACGCCGTGTGTGTTCTGAATGTTTTGAACTGTCCAAAATATTGCGAGCGTTAAGGAGCGTTAGTTATCCGCTTCGCAAAGTTCACTACAACCTACAAACGCCCAATCAAAGTTTAGCACCATTAGACGAATGTTCGTGGAAGTTTGAGTCTGCAAGGCCAACTCAGAAATCATCAATGCTGGACCACCGCTGCTTCGCCAGCATTGCCCGGGCGGTGATTAAACGTTGCATAAACTTTGATGGGCTGCTGAAAACGTTTTTTGTTGAACATTTCTCAGGCTTTGGAGCAGTGATTCTTTGCGGTGATGAACTTTGGTTGACGTTGGTATGGAGGTCGCACACCGCCATACTGCCAAATCGACGCACATTTCCGTTAGGCCAACTCTATAGCAACGCCGGCTTCATCGATGCACCGCTATGGCACAGCCCATACTTTCGATTTCCCCCCCCCCCTTTTGTGCTCGTTGACTAGATGATTTGTTCACCGCTCAAGGAACGCCCCAACAAAGTTCTGGCGGTGTGAACTAGTCTCAAGGGTGACTCATGATTGGATGTTTAGTCCAGGGTACAGGAACATAATCGGGTATAGTACCTAGCAGACGATACAAAAATATGACGTCACCACAACAACACATTCCTTGTTTGTGACCGAGCGGCCTATAATTCCTCGTATTTGCATGTTAATATCGAGAAGTTTGAAGTCATTTTATAAGGGTTTCGTGCAAAAGAAAAGCAAAAATGGCGATTGAACCTCAAAGTTGAATATATAGATATAATTCAGGTGTGTTTTTATTGTTAATTTCTTTAACTTATCTAGAAAAAATAGGGTCTTGAAAATATGGTACCTAGGAGCGTAAAGAAGTGCTAGTTAACTGCTAAATTGTAGTTCCTATGAATATCAAATAAGGAAAAAAATGATGGAATACAATTTAACCAATGCCTAGTTAGTAATTGATCAGAAAAAAATTAAATATAGAAGTGCTAAGTTTAAGTAGGTTTTCCCATGTTTCAAAGTGTGGTCAGAGTCGCCATTTCCAGTCGTCCGGTGGTCACGTCAAACTATAGATTCTATCAGCTGATTACCATACCCTATGTTACTGTATCCTGGTTTAGTCTATGTAAAGTTTCTAAATTTTTGCTTCAGAATAGTGCAAAATGTTAATGAACTAAAATAGAAAAATAGCTTGTTTCTATTCTGTTAAACCCTTTTAAATAAATTCAATATCAATATTCTTAAAGTTAAATATTTATATTTTTACCCAGCATGCCTAGACAAATTTATTTAGATTTATTTAATCAGTTTGAATTAGCATGAAAAAATTACTTCCATCCTATAGAGGTGAAACACTTTACTTATTTTTTTATAACTTAAAATAGAAAAATTTGTTTATATTTGTTTATCATGTTGATAAGAATGAAGTCATTTTCAATGATATTACAAACTGAAAAATCCTAAATAAAGTCTAAATAGTAATTTCTACAAAGTAAACCTAAAATTTTAAATATTTAGGTGTCTCTAATAGAATTCGGTGATGAATTAAGAAGCAATCAAAAGTATTTGAGATATCTTTTGAAAAATATGTAGAATAATACAAATTTTGAAAAAATGTAATTTAAACAATAAATATATAGTGTCAAAACCAAATTATTATTGTTGACGGATAATAAGCCGACGAAACAGAAATACTGATTTTCTTACTAAAGAAGTCTTACAATCTAATGGAATCAACAAAGCTCCATTTACTTCAATAATTTAACAAACAAAGTTAGTTGAAGTTTACCTTACAATATTTTATGTCCAGTAATTGAATGTTCTAGGGATGATATATGTGGCGACTAAACAACTGTACACATATTATTATAGTCAATACAATCAATATATACATTATACAAACGAGATAGGCACATAAAACTTTCTTATATATTGTTGAACAAAGATCATTGGAGAATAACAATGCTAATATTGTAACATAAGCATGCATAAAATTCAGTAACAGTTCTAGTTTCAAAATGTCAAGAGGTGGCACCGGAATAATCACTCTACTAACCTTGCAGGTTTTCATGAGTTTGCAGTTATGTACTGCAAGTACATGTAACTCAATGAGAAGTTCTTCTGCTCGTCAAATTGAAGAGAAGGTTATAGTAAATTTTTTTGTCGAGTATGTGGAATACTACAATTATAGAAATGTTATCTTCTTGCTGGAGGGAAAACAGAATTGTGAGTTATTACTTCATAGTATTCTATGTGTGATAAGAAAAAAATGTATGCATTGAGTTTCATCTTGGTACATAAAATAGCTATGACTTATTCATACTGTGGTAGAATCTGTAAAGGGTAATTTCACACCAGTTGGACACTCATTGTATTCTGCAAGTAGGCATTGACGAAGGTCAAGATCCAATTTGACCTGTATGTATTTTTAATTGACCTTTCAAGACCCATGTTGACATCTACTTTCCGTGTATACTGTGATCATAATTAAGTGTCTGAGTACTAGGACGTTACAGTGATTGATAAATTAATTGACTATTTTTCGAATGTTACAGCATAGCTATTTTCCAATCTCCATCAGGTTTTGGAAGGATTGTTCATAGGATCAGAAAAAGATCAATTGCTCTTTCCACAAGCCTGATCTTCATGGACGAAAACGTTTCTTTAAATAAAATTACGAATAATCCGGTATATTGGAGTAACCGGAATGAACTGATTGTTTTGGTGACACAAAATGAGGAACGAATTAAGGAGGTAAATCTGTTGCTAGAATATCGTTAGTAATTGACTGGTGTGTGAATGATGATAAATAATTTTATTCATTCTCACTAAAGTTACAGAATTTGTCAAGAGAGAAATACAAAACACTTAGAATCATCACATGGGAAATGACGATGTCAAAAATATTCAAGGAAATATTCTTACCTATTGACAACATGGTAAGTGTTTTAACGAAGATTCAGGCAATTTTTCGTCCATCGTATTTGTCACATCATTACTGTTAACGTTCTAAATCTAAATTAATGAATTATCGAAAGTTAGTTTAAAAAAAGTATCAACACCTTAAAGCTCAATAAATTCTAAAATCGTACACTCACAGTGTAGTTGTTAGTATAGTAATGTGATAAAAGGTTGGAATTTGATTCCCGATAAGGAAATACAATTTTTTAACATTGATGCATGTTAATTAACATTTACATAATACAGATAACTTTCTTGATGTACAACAACAACAACAACAACATTGCTTCTGAAAACGCAACCATCGATATGTGTGAGTCTTACAGTGTCAACAACATCAGTTCTGAGATTCAATTTTCGAAAGTGGGCCAATGGGTGAGTTTCATCGAATACATATTGATAATTTAATATTGATACAGTTAATTTTCAGCAATATATTTATATTATTCACCTTGATGATAATCTTTTTCGCATCTAGAATAGTAGAAGTAAACTGGAAGCTCCGATAAAGGATTTCTCATCAAGAAGACTAAATTTGCAAGGCATCACTCTTAGATGTTTGATTCAGGTAAAAACTATGAAAAAATGTATTTGCATTATAAGACTGATATAAAATCAGTCTTATAATGCAAAAGACTGATGTATAAAAGCATATGCAAGGGATGAACAGAAAAGCGTTGCCTATCCACTTTCATTTATAAAAAAAATTCCATAATGGGTTTTATCCAAACATTCGATTTTGTTATTATTGGAAGGAATAGATTCGTGTGAAAAATGTTAATTTCAATTACCTTCTTACAAACTGTGAAAAAACTGTTCTTCTACTTAAGAGTGTTTTTGAGTCCTATAGAGTTAACAATACAATCTAGATTCTAGAAAATCAATTTAATGTTTCATTATATATCGGTAGCAGTTAGATTAATTAGAAGAAATATATTCTGATTTAGTTGTTTCCTTTAATTTCATCTTCTTCATTCCATGGAAGGGCAATAACTATTCAACCTTCGTAATGTCAAGTAAGAGAGGGTGGAATGTCGAAGGATTTTACCCCGAGATAATGAAGACATTCGAAGAGTTTATGAACTTTAGGTAAATTCATGTGCGTGTTCGTGAAATAAATAGTTTATAATTTTAACACTTTTCATAAGTTCCGGTACAGAAAATTGTAAATATTTCCTGTTCAAACAAAGATTTTGGATGTATGTAAAATATGTTTTTTTTTTGTGCATTTTCTCAGTTGTTCCTACCGTCCATCACCGGACAGACAATGGGGAAGTGGCAGCAAAGATGGAGAATGGTCAGGAATGATTGGGCAATTATTGAAAGGAAATGGTGACGTCATAGTGGATAATTTAGCTCACACGAAAGAACGTGCTGAAGTAATTCAGTTTCTATTCACTAGAGGAACCGATGAGTAAGTAGTACTCCACGTCAATTTAACACGTTACGTTATTCGATCGTTTCCGCGGAACAAATTCAATGAATAGATCGTGAATGATTTGTTTTGGCTCACAGCATCATCCTATTTCTGACCTTTGACATACCATGTAACATGTTAAAGATCTTGCCCAGCAGGTTAAATGTTAGCGTTTCGAGCGCATCAGTCATTTTAGAATGTTGAAGGCTTTTGAGGATTCGAACTTTAAAATAGAAAGATGTATATTGATCATCAGGAACGGGATGAAAAATACAGAACTGAAAATTACACTTTGTGTCTAACTGTCGTATGTTTGATTCCTACTTACTATATAATATTATATTTTCAATCTATGTTATTGCATTTTTTCATCAACCTTACTATTCAAAAAATCAAATTTTCATCATTTTGAATAGATAATGTCGAAGAATGGTTTATTTCAGGAACATTTTGGTGATGAAATCTATCGTTCAGAAGTCTACAGTTTGGGAGACCTACCTCTCTGAATTCAGTTTCTTCGTTTGGATTTCAGCAATAATCTTCTTGAGTGTGATGCCTGTCTTTTATTTTATCGTTGTTAAATTAAGTACCACAGAAACAGTCAACTTCACCATTGATGAGTGCATTTTCCATGCATTTGCTGCCTTTTGTTCCCAAGGTTCGTATATGAATTTTGAATATTCATAAACAGCATTTTTAGTTTAAAATAATTTTAATAAATATCGGTTATTTAGGGTGCTTACGAATATAAAGAGTGATAATTATTATAGAAAAACATTTCTTTGTCATAGAAATGATATTGGAATCCAAATTGCATGTCCTTTACACTGGTTTAACTAGTATCTCAGAATATAATTCGAAAATCTATCCATTCGGATTATGAGAATGACCATTAATGTGGAAAAAATTTCAATGGCATTCTAAGAACTATATACAAACTCCAATACTAGGACAAATACCCCCGTTCAAACAAACCCCCCTCCATTCCCCCTCTCCCGGTCAAGAAATCAGTAAGTATACATTTGGTCACTATATAGAAGCCACCCCAGACCACCAAACCGGTCTGGTAACCATATCACTTCATATACATAATTATGCACTTTTTATACAATAGCTTTTTTGAACGTTTCTTTGTCCGGTCACTACATACAGCTAGTGTCAAAATAAAACATGATCAATATGTTGAAATTCTTAGGTGTTTCCAAAATGGCTGTTTCTATAAGTGGCAGAATAGTAGTGATCTCCATGTTCGTCTTCACCATTCTCCTCTGCTCATTTTACACGAGTCTTCTCTATTCAAAATTAACAATCAAAAGGTCACTGTACCCTTTCAAAGGAATTCAAGAAGTTCTGGATGACGGTTCATACAATTTTGGTGTGGTAGAAGGCTGGGCAGTTCAAAACACACTCACAGTAAGTAGTATGGTATTCGCTCGAATACCGGCTACTCACAAACAAGTTGGTGATGAATCAGTCAGACCTTTCCTAATTTTTATTATATATTCGCGAGTTCCATCAGCCTAATTTAGGTGTTTTAGTACTGCGTTGAAACCAATTTTGTTTTGCCAGTTTGTATCATATTAGTTAGTTATTTGATGTTTAAAAACACAGTCTAGAGAATTAAATAAGTTAGGTCAGGTTTAATTGATATTGACTTTAGATGGTGGAGTTGCTTCAATCTATCAAATACAGTATACTGACGTTTGTGAAGTGGTCTACGTCGCTTAGATCACTTTGTATTGTCACAAATATTACAGTGTATGAAGTGGTCTACGTGTTTACTCAATTGCTGATAAATAGAAAATTTTATTTATTCAAGAGATAATAGTCTTTAAAAAATTAGGATATTTTTTAAATTTGTCTTAAGACTTGTATGGATATCACGTTATTTAAGGGTGAGGATATTTATTGATGAAAAGTAATATTACAATAGAGTGATCTAATTGTGATGTTAACATAGATTTCCTCGATATATAAATTTTTAGGTCTCACGCTTGAGCCAAATCAAAATTTATAAAATTCATATTTCTTTTTAAATCGTAGTAGTGTTGTTGGAACGTACCTCGCAGAGTGGTTACTTCATGTCTCCTGGCTAAGCAGTGCTTTTATTGTTTTATTTCCACTATAGAAATAACAAAACACATAAATCATTAAAATCTGTTTGTATTTCAGATTATTCTATACGTATTTCGGTATTTGATATATTGTAATTAATTGTGGGGTGGTACTTATATTTTTCACTTTAATACAAAAGAAATGAATCAGAAGAGAGTGATAAGGATTATTAGTCACAGTGATTTCTTGTTTCATCCTCTCTTTTGTAGTCCTGGAATATTGAAGGATCAGGAAGTACATGAATGTTTATTTCTAGTTTATTCATTCGGGAATAAAAAAATGTCACTCTCCGCATTTTGCTCATACTACTGCATGCATACTCCATTACCCTATTCTTAACTTACTCAGATTGAATTTAACAGAACACAGTGTGCGTTATTCAGCTGCATAATCTTGGCACTCTTTACCTGTCGATATACAGCAAAACCTCGTAGTAGACCAGCCTCCAAGTAAACAAACCTCCTAGTAGACCAAAACAAGGAGTCATGACTACAATAATGATTTAAAGATAAATATCTAATTTGAACAATTTATTATATTTATTTGTGCTGTTTTTAAGATAAAATATAAGGCAGAATCGGTTTCAGATTTAATGGTAGAGTCTGTGCTTATAATTTCATAAAAATATCATTTATAATTTAAATGAAAAAAAATAATATATTCATTTTAATTGAAACAAAATAATTCTTACTGTTTCTAAATGTGTTTCCCTTCAAAATTGGTATTTTAGTCACCATTAACTTGGCATTAAAGTTATCATAAACAAATAGAGCTATCGAAGTACTAAAGTCACCGCTTTACTTTTAGAGAAAACGATGTTGGTCTAGTAGGAAACTACTGTAGTGAGTTTCTAACTAGACCAAACAAAATTGGAACGTAACTCTGGTCTACTACGAGGTTTTTCTGTAAAATATTTACAGTTCATGCAGTCATTAAACTCATTCAAAAGAGCGTCAACAGGTGCATGTGAGCCTTTATCTTTATAAACTTTTTAAGCATTCGATAGCAGTTCATTATCATCTCATAATGTATGTAATAAATACGAGTCAATCTAAATTTATACAGTAGAAACATCAATATTTTATTAATATAAATGTGTGAAAAAATTATCACTTCCAAAATGCTACTAATATAATCGATTTGCCCGAAAATTCCGCAACTTGGAGTATCATATAAGGGCTTGATGCTATTGTATTCCTACTTTTCATCGATAAATATCCTTCTCCTAGACCTGCTGTATATTGTTAGAAATATTAAAAAATTCTGAACACTGCCCTTGATTATAAATGATTATAAATTAAATCTACTCAACATTGGGATAAGACATTTAATTTCTCAGAGCGACAGAAGAGAAGAGATCAAAAAACTTTGGCAGAACATACAAAGCAATGGAGGATTAGTGAAGATTCATGACGAAGGAATTGAAAGAGTGAGTAACTGTAACGAAATTAGTACTATTATTATTATTTGGAATTGTAGCTTGAGTACTTGTATACGGCTTTGTTTAAAAGGAATGATTTCGTTAGGATTATTATTATATTGTTTTGGAAATCGACTATTAATCAATCTACAAATACGAGCTTTTTTAGTCAGTTGGTGTCAATGTTTTAAATCGGAAGTGTTTAAAAGAAAAAAATGGCTACAATTCTGCAACCTCCTCAAAGCTTCAGTCTGAAGAACTCAACCAGCATCAGCTTATCGTGGAAAAACTTAAGCAACAGTGGATTAATTATGAGATTGCTTCAGGAGTGAATGAAAAAGGACCAGAAAATAAGAATAGCTACATTTCTCCATGTTGGAGGAAGCGATGTAATGGAACGTTACAATGGCTTCATATGGAAAGAAAGTGAAAATAAAGAAAATATTGATGATATAATCAAAAAGTTTGATGAAGACCTGTCTGATAAGACTAATATCGTGGCAGAAAGAATGAAATTTCTGCAGAGAAAACAAAAAGCTGAAGAAAATTGAGATGAATGTGTAAATTCATTACGTACACTTGTATCAACTTGCGAGTATAAAGACCCCCAAGAAGCACTCAGAGATCAATTTGTGTCAAATATTAAAAGTAAGAAATTACAAGAAAAGCTCCTCGACCAGGCACAGATTGACAGTAAAAAACTAACTTTTGACAAGGGAGTTAGTCTTGTTAAAAATTTTGAACTAACAGCTAAACAGTTTAATAAAACTGTGGAAGAACCAAGCTGTACCGAAATAAATGATGTGAACATTTTCAAGAAAACTAATAACAGTTATTTGTGTTTTAAGTGTGGACATAAACACAAGAAAGTTAATTGTCCGGCATATGGTAAGCAATGCCAATCATGCGGTAAATTCAATCATTTTCAGAAACAATGTTCTGTACAAAAGAAACTTAATTTCAAGAAAAATAATTTTGCGAAACAAGTTAAATCAGAGGAAAATGAATCACAGAATGCATCGGATTCAGAATGTGATGAAAATGTAAGTGAAGTAATTAATAATAGTACTAATTTCGTTACATCTCCTTCTTTTTACTCTGAACAATACTAATAACTAAATAATATATATATTTATTCTTTGTAGTTTTTAGGTTGCATACAGGAGCTATGCAACCTAAAAACTACAAAGAATAAATATATATATTATTTAGTTATTAGTATTGTTCAGAGTAGAAAGAAGGAGATGTAACGAAATTAGTACTATTATTATTATTTGGAATTGTAGCTTGAGTATCTTGTATACGGCTTTGTTTAAAAGGAATGATTTCGTTAGGATTATTATTATATTGTTTTGGAAATCGACTATTAATCAACCTACATATACGAGCTTTTTAAAGTAACGTACTACAAAATGTCGTTTGTATGCTAACTAAAGTAATTGACTAAAGAGATGCCTGGCAGTTTTCCTTGTACTAATTAAATTTTGTTTTCGACAAATTCGTTTTTCGATAAATTTGTCTTTCGACAAATCCAGATTTTAGAAAGTCCGTTTTCGGCAAATTTGGGATTCGGCAAACGTGTATTCGGATAATCCGGTTCGGCGAATTGGTTTCGGATAATTTGTTTTCCGAAAATCAGCCTAGACCCCTATTTTCCTACCATGGTACACGGAAAACTGCCAGGCGGAAAACTGCCAGGCGGAAAACTGCTAGTCACTTAATGGCAACTCAATGACTTAAGTCAATAATGACATTTCAATTTATGTAAGAACTGGTAAATTCACTATTGAAAAATAATTATAATTTGTCTAAATCTCGGTTAATTCACTTATTCCACCGATTAATCTTTCCCGGTCTGAGAGCTTCTATCTAAGGCTGGTGCCTCGGACACGAACACGTGTTATACCAGAATTCAAGTTACTTTGTACTAGTGTTCAACAGTATTAAAAAAAACAAGTGTTAAACATCTTTACTGATTGATTCTTGAAAAGAATGCAGAAGCTCTATTATGTTGTTTCATTTTCCTGCCAATTTTAAAACATCAATAAAACCATATGAATGTCACATAATTACCATGAATCCAGCCTCATAAGAAAAAAATAGGACAGTAATAAGAAGTCTTGTTAAAACAAAAAAGAAAGTGTAATCCCAGATACGAGAAAACAATATAAATTTATGAAGAAAAGCTTAAAAGGATATTTAACCCTTTAAACCTCTTTTAGAAGTCATTTATTGGTGGTTACTAATTTGCCATCATGATTAGAGTTGCAACGATAGTACTGTTATCGAAAAAAAATATATGCAAGTATCGGTATTTTTACAAGATTCTAGTAATTTGTATGGATCCCAAGAAATAATCTAAAATTTATCGATATCAATTACATATCCATTTAAGGTACCTAACATACATAATATCCAATAGTATATATTAATAACACACATATCAACCAATAAGTCTTTTGGTAAATTTGTCCTTCGAAAAAATCCTCACTTCGGCGAATCCCCCTTCGATAAATTTAGGTTTCGTCAAATTGGTTTTCGGAGAATCCGCCGTTTACCGGGAAATACAAAATCAATCAAATTCTTCTATGTTCCCTAATTATTTTGAGTGCATTTTATCATATTAATTCATTCATTACAGACAATGAATGAGAAATTCATCTTCTATACGGGCAAATCAGGTGTGTACAAAATGGCTAAACTATATGGAGAAAATCTCATAGTTATGCCGTTCGGAAGATTTTTCTACCAAGCAGGAATGGCTGTCCCGAAAAATTCTCCTTACATCGAAGTTTTCAATAACAGGTGAGAGTTAATTAAGTTTAATGCATTTAAAAATTTAATATTACATTTACTTGAAACAGGTAGGTTAATCATTAAAAATATTGAAATTAATTTCAAATATTGAAAAAAAAAAATTATAACAAAATTTATAAAATTACATTGAAAACTATTGCATTTACTATGTACAATGTGGAAAAATATATAAAACACGTTAAAACTTCTATGAAAAGTTATTAAAACAATTCCAAATTTCAGAATATTAAGAATAGATTCATCCGGTATTTTAAAAAATTTGGAGAAGAAATGGGAGTCGTATCCTGTGCACAGAAAACCAGAGGTACCAACTCCCATAGAAATGGACCAAGTGCTGCCAATTTTCTACTTCTTGTTGCTCATGATTTCAGTGTCAGTTGTAGCACTCTTTGGGGAAATATTATCCAAGAAATTCAATAAAAAAAATTTAGACTCAATCAATGTATAACAAGCTAAGGTAATTTCCGAATTATGTAAGGAAATTTATTATTATTCAATATTTATTTTAAGCTCTTGTTTTTAATGGAAAAATAATGTATTTTTAACAGAAAAAATTGATTCGTATCAATGAGAACTGAAGTTTTCATTGAAATAAAATTAAAATAATTATTATTTTATCATATAATTATCATATATCATCCTTATCGAAAACGTGGAACTGCCCCATAACATTGAACTTTCCCTATGTTATTGATTCTAAGAGGTATTTTATATAAGTTTCATTATTCCACCATATAATAAAATCTAAATCAACCATGATCATAATTATTATGTTAGCATAAAATGATAAATTATATAGAAGCAAACATATCACCATCACTCGAATTATTGTAATTAAATTTGTTCAATGAGTGTATAATGCTACAGTAGAACTCTTCTATAATGAAATCCTGTATAGTGAATATATAGTATCCTGAATAAGGAAATAGCTTCTATGGTGAACATATTATCTTTATCCTGCAATATTAAATGGTCATCCATTTTCAAAAACCTACTTGAGTTCTCGAATACTCTAGCCTCAATTACTCTCTACTAAAACGAGCATGATGAGGTTTGTAAATGTTGATCTTCATTTATATTATATGTTTATACTTCATGTGACTGTAATCTTAGTCTTATCAGTGCTACACAGTTCTATCTTTATCAATATCTAAATAAAAAGACTCAAGATAAGCTATTACTAAACTAAATCTATTAGCAAACTAATATGGATTGATTCTATCTATCATCTACATTAAAGCTGTTAAAAAGACTTTTTACCTTAAGAAGAAACTTTATAGACCACAGTGGCCGCTGTAGGTGTTATTCAGTCGGGAATTCTGAAACACTATTTCTAAGAAAATTTGATGGAGATAATCACAATAAACTCAGAATCGTTTAAATCATATGAATTAATTTAAAGCAAACATTAGAGGAAAGACGATGTTATTCAATAGATATGAATTACGGCAAAATATAGGCTTAATGATTGCAGTACTGTGTATAATATTACAGTATTGTTTAGTGTACTATCTTACTAAATATTTTCTAATCAAAGAAAATGTATAAGGGTAGGATTAGTGAATTTATATTACTGAATATTGGAAAAAGATTACATAAAATTATGATTGTCAATTTGAAAACCTCTGAAAATAATCAGTATATAACCACTAATCATGGTACGTACTTAGCAGACAAATTTAAGGTATTTACATGTGTTGTACAAAATGAGTGGAGCACTACACTTTTCTTACTATATCTTGAATATCCGGTTTTATTCAGAATATTGATCGTAGCTTTATTTTGCTGGTATATATTCACTGTGTTCTTACTATACCTTTATTTATTTTCCATTGTATTCCATATTAATTAGATATTTAGGTAAAATGCGTGACCTAACTGATTTAAAAAAAATATAAATTATTGGTGTAGGCATGTAGGAGCTTTGATCAACAAAACTGCTGATCTTTTGGGTTTTTTGAGAGTTACCATATCGTTGACGATGACACAATTCGAAAAACAGAGAAGGACCTTATCTTTGAGAATCGTGGAGTTCTCTAGATCCCAATATGTCTCGTAGAGTAGATAAACACCAAAGGATCACCAAAGTCACCTGAGGTGGCTGCCTCTTCCAAAACAATAATGTTCTGATGATGTTCTGTCAGATTAGAAAAGTGACTGCGATCATATGCTTACTGCACTATAATCACACTTTTCTGATTTTCTATTTTTTTTAATCTTTTAAATTTGCCTTCGTGTACTCATAACCTATTTGAAAATATATTCAAGTATCACAACCATTAATGTTTATTTTAGGAAATGTGAAATTATTAAAGTGTGAAAAAGAAATCAATATAGATACACGTTTCTTCAGCTGTTCTTATATTCATCAAAGCAATAAAAGAGTAGTGACAGTTAGCTTAAAAATCAGTATAAACTCGAATTCTCTCAAAATTCATTTTCTGTAATAGTAAATCAAAGAAGGATTACAAAACCTATAAAAACATAGCATTATTAATAAATCTAAGATTTGGTGGTTATATTAATCGAAACCGGTAGTTGAAACCGTGGTCCAGAATTAAGAAGCATAAAAAATTTCATATATTTCCCTTCAATATATTTTTTAACTCCTTCGTTTCGAGTAATATATATAATTCCCTATATCAATACATTATAATATTATATTCTCTCATCATTTTGTATCCTTATTAGTTTTCTGAACAAATTGTACAAAATTTTAAAATTATATTATTAATAGAAAAGTAATGAAATTATTCCTTTAAAGTTGGTTAGAAGTGATTGACTTCACTGTTTACACTTGCACTGGAAGTGGCGCTTATGGAGATCTAATTGGAGTCTTTGGGTACACACTAAGAGGTTGGTGATGGTGGGGCCGTAGAAGAATAAGGTAGATCTTCTCTTAATCATAGATGATTCTGCTATTTATATGTATATATTATGGTACTTAACGTAATACCAATTGCAAAAGTAGAAGCACCGACTTGAATAGGCGGTAGTACTTGAGAAGGAAAATAAATTATTCAAAAAGACAGGTTAAAACGTTTTATTAAATGAAAAATTTCAATAAGAATTCTTGCAATCAACCAAGACTTCAATAAATAGAAAAAGAGAGATAGGATTTAATGCAAGTTCCTCTAGATCTGACTTTTAGGGCAACCTGATTGATAAAAAAGTAAAAATCTTGACTGATTAGATGCAGAGTCTGGTATAAAATTAAATTTTACAATATACACAGCTATTATAGAATTTAATTCTTATCTAACAATTGATGATAATTATCCAAATCAATTAGTATTGCCATTACAATTGGCTTCGTTAAAGAGTTTTCATTGTGCTTCACCTAGTCGATATCTCAAGAACAGCTCATTGTGTGGCCAAGAGAGAGCTACCATAAAGAATATTTCCAGGTCAGTTCAGATAGATACTGTAATAGGTTCAGACGCTAGCTATCATGTCCTCCCTAGGAGTAGCTTTCTTCACATTAATCCATTTTTTAGTCACTCAACAGAGTAGCTTTTCTCTTCCGGTAGGCTCGAATGTGAGCTCAATATGTACCGATGGCGAACTGTCAACGTTTCTGGTTGATTACACGAAGTTTTACCGGTATAAGGGAGTCACTTTCCTAGTAGATGGAAATGATAACTGTAAGTATTTTTTTTTCTAAAATATTCCTAGATATTAAAAAAGATATTTTTCATTGAATAGAAGATGGAATATTTAAAAAAATCCATGATTATTTTCTTTATGAACTGACAAAAAATGAAATACTTTAAAGGTCCTCTCCAGGCTCCGGGAAAAAAATGAGTTTATAACATAATATTATAGAACTAAGGTCTACGATCATTATTCTGCAAACCGCATACAATTCTGTTCAATATTTATATTATAATTTATTTCTAAAGTTTTTCAATACTCTGTGATCAACAATTGAGCGAATCACTAATCTGATGCTCAAGAAGAAGATTGTACACTCTTTTTTTTGATTACAAATTTGAATTTTATAAACAAACCATGCGTTTTCGGCCTTTATTTTAATTATTTTAGATATTAATTGTTGCCTAAAGTATATAAACGTTTCTATTATAAGTTCATTCAATTGTATACCTTTACACGAATATTAAAAGGATTTATTAAACCTAATACCTAGTTGACAATCAAAACATATGGTGTACATTCTTTTTCTTCAGACTGAAAATTTCTTAAATTAGTAAGTCGGAAGTAAAATACGTTTTGTAGAGTTTTGATTATAAAAATCTTTAAAAGCATATAAAATTAAAAATATGCTACCAAATTCGATGCGGTTTGCAGCAAAATGATAAGGAACATTAGCCTCGTTAAATAAAGCAATAAAAATATTTGCTTGGAGGGGACCTTTAAAGTTTCTGTATGGATTTCACACCATCTTCTATATTATGAAGCAAGAAGTGGAACGTCGAAGTACTCAGACATTCATGCTACTTAATAAAAGTACTCCGACATTGTCTAAGGATTTTTAGATTATTTATCTGAAAATTTAGCACTAACTATAAATCAAGTGATCCGACTTCACTTAATTTTAAAATGATTCATTCTGCAGATTCTGAGATGATTAACAGTTTGACCTCAATTAGCGGCATGCTGTTCACAAGTGTGAACCACATGAACACGTCTGCAACTCTCGACGAAGTCACTGAACACAATAAATTCATGAAAAACAGGCAGAGTATATTGAACATTCTAATCATTCAAAAAGAAGAACGTATCAACGAGGTAAACATTTATAATATAAATAATCAATTATTAATTAATGCGGTGAAAATATATGTATGAAGAAAAAAGACTGTAATATCGATTCTGTGTTTTTAATTTAGTTCTATAGTGAATGTACGCACAAACAGTTAATGAATTGATTAATAGTTCTTTTCTGGTACATTATTTAGAATGATTTGAACAGTGCTATCAATAGAAGTGTTTTGAATGACAAGACAACATTTACGTCCTCATGTATTACTAATATTCTACCAATACTTTTTATTTAAAAAATGTGATAATTCGTACTTTGATACACAACAAAACATTCAATGTTTTAAATTTTTTAAGGAAAACTTACGAATTTCATGCATCTTTTGACTCTATAAAAACTTAAGAACCTTGACTTTTACGGAATTATTTCTGTGGCTCCATCTAGGTGATTTTTGATAACTACTTCTAGCTTTACGCAATCACTTCCTCTTTAACGGGACGTGGTTGGTCTCTACCTACCATAAAACTCGAATGTTACATGCATGCGATAATAAAAAGTGCAGTCATTGATTCGAAACGTTTCTTCCAGCTACAAAATCTATCACGACAAAAATTCAGAAATTTACAGTTTGTTGTTTTGGATTGTTCGATGTCGGATGAATTATTGGAGAAAATCTATTTACCGATTGATAACTTGGTGAGTGATCTTAAGGTTAATAATCATTAGATTGTGATTTTTTTTTTTCTCAATATTTATAAATAGTGGAAATGTGTTTGAAATAGGAAATGATTGTGAATTTAAATTGAATAATACTCACAAAACTTCTTCCAATAGATAACATTTATTAGATTTGCCAATAAAACTTCAATGAGCAGTGCAACCATCGAACTGTGGGAGTCTTACAGTGTCAACAATATCAGCTCTGAGATTCAGTTGGTCAAAGTTGGTCAGTGGGTAAGTACTTCGATATTATTATTCAGTAAATGTTGAAACTATTACCAGTCGGAGAACAATACTTGGTAAAAATGGGATCTTCTATTTACAACGGTAAATAATTCGGACAAAATCCCCCCCCCCCCCCAAGAACATCCTTTTTGACTAAAACACAATCAACAATTTCTGAAATTATGATAGTTTACGATAGAAGTTAATCAGTAAAGACGATTTACCGCTTATAAATTTTCCCACTTGGCTGTAAGTTGCAGTTCACTTCAAATTTAATTTTCTAAATAGGATCCAAAGAACAAGTTGAAGGCTCCTAGTCTGAAGGTTGCAGAGAGGAGGCTAAACCTACAGGGTGTCACTCTCAGGTGTTTGATAGAGGTAAGCAATCTATTTTTTTTTCCTCTGTGAATTTAAAAATACTTCACTACCCAATTATAAACTGTATAAAAAATCACACATCGAAATTATTATTTTTTCTTCAATTTTTGTACAACACAAGGGTGATGGAGTCTCAAATATTCTTGAAAGGAAAGACACCGGCGATTGGGAAGCAAGAGGTTTCTATCCAGAGTCTATGGAGATCTTACAAACGATGATGAATTTTAGGTAGATAATCAAATTCTTCTAAATCCAACACGAAAAATATCATTGATCAAGCCATATAGAATTTAGAATAACTAGGATATAGGATCCCTCTTAATTTTCAAAAACTCACTATAACTTTCCTATCTCGAAAGCTAATCTCTTAAGCAGTCTCTTTTATATCTTGTCACAGTTGCTCATATCGCCCAGCACCCGACAGGCAATGGGGAAGTGTTGACGAAGATGGAATCTGGACGGGTTTGATCGGAGAGTTAATAAGTGGCAAGGCTGACATCATTACCGATGATTTCGTTTATACAAAAGAACGTGCTGAAGTTCTTCAGTTTCTCATGAATGTTGATTTCGATGAGTGAGAAAGATTTTACAATATTTTTGCTTTTATATAGATTTACCTATCAATTATTAGGGTAACCTCGCAACACTGTAGTAATCAAATTGCTCGTTAATATAGTTCATGAACCAATTTAACTTTTGTCAAATTCTGATTAACAAAGTATGAACTATCCTAGCACCCACTTTCAGAGTACTGTAAGCCTAATTACGTCTCCTAGATTGTCACGTTCCCATGCATTTTGCATCCCCCATCAGAAATGTTTTGGTCATGAAGACCATCCCTGAGTTGCCGTCAGTTATGAGGACGTACGTGTCAGAATTCACGACGAATGTTTGGATCTTAATTCTAGTATTCCTGACATCCATTTCATTGATGTACTACGTCACCACCAAGTACAGTCCACGTGAAACAGTTGAAGTCGATTTTGAAGAATGTGTTCTGTTCGCAATGTCGGCAATCTGCGCTCAAGGTTAAAATTACACCAGTTTAAAATAGCCGATAGAATCTAACACGACAACGATAATTTATTCAATAAATATCCAATCGTAACTTGTCATAAATTGATAAATGATAAATATTTATTGAAATAAATACAAATGTTTAAAAAGAAAGTACAATAAATAGAGATTTCAAGCCCGTATGAAGATTAACTTTTCGGGCTTGAAATTTAAATGGCTGTTAAAAATAGCATCCGTCATTTTCGACAAAAAATTATAACAATTGTATTAGAAAATACAGTTTTTACATAAATTACAATGCACAAGTATCTTAAGTGACTATAATAAATAATCTACCTATTGTGTATTCTCAAACTAGGAAAGTGACTCCAATAATCAAGAAATCAGTGAGTGACCAATCTTCAAAGCACTTCCATTTATTTTCAGGTATTCCGAAAATTGCATCTTCAATCAGTGGTCGCATAACTTTTTTTTCGATGTTCTTCTTCGCCATTTTGATTTTCACATTTTACACGAGTAAGTTGTATTCGAATCTGGCAATACACAAAACCTCCATACCCTTCAATAGTATTGACGATGTCTTGAACGAACGCTCCTACTCATTTGGACTGGTCGAAGGGTGGGGAGTTGAAACGGGAGTTTCGGTGAGAAAAACCTATGCAACCATTTTGATTATTCAATAAGTGAAAGATTCTAACTTGATCGGTTTTATATACATCTCAAAACTACTTGGGGTTGTAGGGAAGTCATCGTGATGATGTCAAAAGAATGTGGAAGAACATACTCAATACCGGAGGGTTGATGAAGAATCTAGAGGAAGGAACCAACAAAGTAAACATTCTGGCAATACTCAATTGTTCTTTTTTCAGTTGAATTGTGAAAAAAAATCAAGTTACTTTCCTACATTTTAGACAATGAAAGATAAATTCATATTCTACGTGGGTCGAATTGGTTTGTACAAAATGGCAACAAACCACAAAGGGAAATTCACTATTCTTCCATTTGCGAAATTCAAGTACCAAACTGGACTGGCAGTGATGAAAAACTCTCCATTCATTGACATTTTCAACCATGGGTAAAAACAAGAAACTAGATTATAACAATTCTATTGTCCTAAATTAAAACTGTAATTATTCAAATTCTCATTCCAGGCTCTTGAGGATCCAATCTTCTGGAATAGTTGACGCGTTGAAGAAAAAGTGGAACAAATTTGATGTGATGCCAGAACCCGTCGTACCTGCTGCCATTGAACTGGTCCAAATTCTGAAAATTCTTATTTTCCTATTGATTATGATTGTGTTGTCGGTTGTAGTACTGATGATAGAATTCATTTTCAAAACTGTATAAAAAAAACTTGAAATAATCTTCATATTGGACAAAATAACTATGGATCAAGTCAAAGGGAAGAGTTATGGTAAAGATTACTCACATTGATCTATAGATAGATCTATCATAACTTACATGAACTAGATTATATTGAAGCATAATTTCATTAACTATTTATATAAAGTTCTCAATATTAATTGTGTTTTTAATAGTAATGATAAACAGAGCAGTATATATCTTATTGTTCAAATTTTGTTTTTCAATACTAATATTTATGTACAGTACAAAAGTGGTATTCAAATACTCTCACTGCATTTTATCTCGTATGAATTAATGGACTAATCTAAAATATATTTGATTATTATTTCAAATTTTATTTATATTTGATTTCGTTTGATTTAAATAATTCAATGAAACGCATAGCTAGCATGATTATTCTACTACTGCAATACGAATTATTCTGATAATTATTCAAGTAACAATAAGAATTGCTAATTTAATTCATTTTGATTGTTAGTTTGCCTATTAAAAGCAAACAATAATGTATATTGTAATATGGAGACAATAGAAGTATAGAACAGTTAATGGATAGAATAACTCAATGGTCCAACAAATTATTATCAGAGTCTTAGACAGTAATCAATATTCCCTATGGACATCATTTACAATACTCTAAATTAAGCCAGTAATGAATGACAACTGTGAAATTGGGCTAATTAATATTATGGTGGGGTCGTTGGAGAGTATGGTGGGGCCAGTGGAAAATATTGTGGGATTACCTAAGTTTGTGGACGGGCTACTGAAGAATATAGTAGAATGCTATAGTTCTTGGATGGGCTACCGTACATTATATTATGGTTCAGTAAACGAAGAATATAGTAGGATCAACTGAAATTATGGTAAAACCAACGTAAATTATAGTGGGGTCAACGAAAATAATAGTGGAGTCAAGTGAATATCATGAGAGACCAACAAAAATTATAGTGAAGTCAAATGAGGATATGGCGGAGACATGCGAAGGTTACGAATTGCGACCAATAATCTTCTATAGCCCCAATATAACTTCCTTAGTATTTAGACTTTTACTTTTCAATTCATCACAGGCAAAACACAATAGAGAACATATGTAGCGACCTTCGACTCAAATTGATTCAACAGATCAATTAATTATTTTATATGTCACTGTCGCATTATGTAATATAGTCCTATTGTCCGTACGTTTTAGAAGTTTACTGTTTCTAAAACGGTTATTAATTATGATAATATCTGACACAATTCGAATTAGATATTGTAGGTACGCAATTATTGAAAGATATTAATTATGATAATATTTGGCAAATGATTAAGTATTCAATGCAACTATTTAATAGATAAAGCAATTATTAAGAACATTATAAAACATTATTTATATTAATGTGTGAATTGGGCCGTATTAATCCATACTATAAATGTATTTCTATTTATTTTTCTAGACATTACCTGATATGAATAGAATAAATATGGTGGTCAACATCTCAAAAATTTATGAAATATTGTTCATAGATCTAGTGTATATTTCAATGCGAAGGATGCGTCAGAGTCCATAAAAATCTGGAAAGAAGTGGAGTCCTCTATAGTAGAGTCGGAGTAAGTGAACTATTCCGTATAGTGAACAAATTTTCCTTAGTTTTCTAAAACTGATAACCATTTATGGTAAACTAAAGAAAATTTGTTCCCTATTCAGGGTAGTTCTCTTACTCAGGACTCTACTATAGAGGACTCTACTATTGAGGAGTTCTACTGCAATGAAAAGATTCATAGTTTGCCGGCAAACCTGGCAAATTAGCTCGACAGATTGCAATCGATGTAACATTTTTGTCCATATTGGTCTATCCTGGTTAACTATTCCTTTCAAAAATTCTATTGTCCATATATAAAATCATGATCATTAATACTAGAAGAGAACTATTTTAAATTAGATAGTTGAAGCTAGGTCTATAGTTGTATGTAGTGTTTTCTGAAAGTTCTTCTTCTAAAGCGCAACACAGTTTAGATGATTTGAGGGTTACTTATACGTTTGATTGAATTCCTTGATCTTCAATTCAATTTTTGTGATACTAAAAATGTGTTATTGGTTAGTCGAATTACAGAGCATGGAAAGACAAAGTATTGAAAGACAAAGTATCGAAAGACAAAGTATTGGAAGACAAAGTATTGGAAGACAAAGTATTGGAAGACAGAGCATAAAAAGACAAAGTATCCAAAGACAAAGTATCGAAAGACAAAGTATTGGAAGACAAAGTATTGAAAGACAAAGTATCGAAAGACAAAGTATCGAAAGACAAAGTATCGAAAGACAAAGTATCGAAAGACAAAGTATCGAAAGACAAAGTATCGAAAGACAAAGTATTGGAAGACAAAGTATCAAATGACAAAGTATAGAATGATATAGTATAAAAAGACAAAATATAGAAAATGAAAGTATAGAATGACAAAAATAGAAGGACATATGGCATAGAAAGAAAATGTATAAAAAAGTTGAGGCCGTGCCTCCCTAGCCTGGTTCAATAAAGAGAAAATGAGCCCACCTACAATTGAACCTTGAAACAATTAGGCACAGGACAATACAATTGGGCCTTAAGACAAAAATTGTTGGGTCCAAGATAATTGAGCACATAAAAAAAACTATTATAAAATTCTTCACTTTTTTGTGCAATCTTGATTTTCAGTATTCGAATGTTTAAATTTATTTTAAACATAATCTTGCTCTCTAATCTATCTCTAAATTAAAAATAGTAGGGTGACGATATTGAGTTGTGTTGTGCATCGCTCGATCTGTACCACCCTTCAATTACGTCAGTGGTACGAAGCAGATCTTCCATGACACGGTTGAAGAAACTCCACACACATGGTTTGAAAAGAGGATTTTGTCTATTTCTTCTGAATGGCATTCATTTCGACGAAATAAATCTTAATGAAGCATTAAGTAAAAGTTAAATATTATGTATCAAGTGTGCTTTTATAGAAAGGCAAATTCTTAATTCTCCGGATTGTAACCGAGTCCACTTATATCAGAGTCTATGATATCAACTTAGTTTGCTACTGTAATAACAAAGTAAAGCTTCTCTAGTGTCTGCTGTAACCATTTTATTAATGTGATCAATAGTGGCTCCGGGCCCAAATTTCTTGGGGATCAATTGTATTGGGGCCCAATTGCCACGGGCCCAAATGTCTTCGGCTCAATTTTCGGCGAGTCCAATTGTTGGGACCCAAATGACATGGGCCCAACTGTCGGTCAATGAACAAAATTCATACTTCAAGTTATGTATAACTAATGTAATGTATGTTATTCTTAAAGAAAGATTTCTCCATATGATCAATTTTCTATTCGAACATTTATCCATTATTATAAATTCGATTGAATTTTCGATACTTTGTCTTTCGATACTCTGTCTTTCGATATTCTGTCCTTCGATACTCTGTCTTTCGATATTCTGTCCTTCGATACTCTGTCTTTCGATATTTTGTCTTTCGATACTCTGTCTTTCGATACTCTGCCCTAGTACCGATTAGTCTGGTATTGAATCAAGCATATTTATAATTAACGGTAAAATTAAAGCTGTGGATTATAGGATAACAGAGTTTAAAATATGTTATCAAACAGTTTAGTATTGATTCTTCCCTTACAATTATATTGACTTATTATGTTATTCATGCATCAACACTTTCGATTGGTAAAACATATCATGGCCAGAGATTCACTTAAAACCACTTGGTTTACCTCAAACCAAGCACTATGAATACAACTGATGTTTGCTGAGCCTTGAAGAATATCATGAACTCTCTAGGTAGCAAGACCTTGAATTGAGGATGCATGTAGATTGTAGAAGTTGTTTACATGTCAATTTATCATAAGAAACATCCTTGGTTTAAATTTTAATAGAGCAGTCATAACGTATTCCAGGTATTCTTGACACTGTGATACATATTAATAAATGTCTATAATAATGTTTGTTTTACAACAAAGACTTTCGTGAGTTCAATTATAATGGATTACGATATAGAAAATTAGCTCTTCGTGTTATTTTAAGCTAGTTCTTGCATATAAGTGGAAGGTTTTCAGAAAACCTGTACAATGATGATGCTAAATAATTTAAATATCTCTATTTTGGTAGTAGCTGCCACTAGTTTACTGAGTGGTGTTGGTGTTGGCTGCAGAAGTTATTTCGAATGTTATTTAATAAAGAACTCAAGTGAAAGCTATGAAGGAACGGATTCAGCCACAGCAAGTTGGCAAACATCAGAGTTCATCGAAACACAAAACTTCATTTTGGATTACGTGGAATTTTATCATTTCAAGAGGTTATCGTTCTTAACTGAACATCGAAATAGTGAGCGAGGATTTTGATTATTATTTGAAATATAATCATAGGTGTTCTGAAGATGAATTTAGAAACTTATAGTTGTTTACTAAAGTCAACAACTACTTTATTAAAACTTAATTAGGATCACAGTTCTCTGAAAGTGGGTGTTAACATAGAATCATAGATGATCAGTAAAAATTCTAAACTCTACTTTCTGAGCATTGTGACATTTACCTTAAATATTTCAATTTTGACAAAATTGATAAATTTTAGGTATTGAGAAAACCGTACACCGAATAATGGAAAGTCATCAAGATGTTTACTCTAATATCAACTATATGAACAACTTGGCAACTATGGATGAAATATTAGATAAGAAAATGCTCAAAACTGTAGAAAATCTACTGATCATTCTTGCTACACAAAATGGAAGTCGAATTGAAGAGGTAAGTTAGAGTTGGAACAAAAAACTGTGTAAAATTGATGAATTTGTTATTAGTACTATATATATAGATGATTATTCCATACAATATTATTAATATTATAATTCACATTTCAGCTTCAATATCTATCGAGACAGAAATACAAAACACTCTGCATATTGGTGCTAGATTTTTCATCAGAAGAAATGTACAAAAGTCTTATCCTACCGATTGATAATTATGTAAGTAACGATAAAACAAACCTAGATTTCTTAACTGTTCAGAATATGAATTCTTGATAAATATATCTAGGTTTTTCTGTGTCAAAATATTTTATTTATAACTATTAATGGCGATAACAAGTCGATATGCTGGTGTGATCAGATACAGATTCTAGCATATGACCGTACAGAGTAGAGACGAACTACCTAACGTCGTCTATCCCCCTAAAACGATTATTCTGATATATTGGTTTAATCAACTGGAAAATTCACAGAAATACATATATATCAATTTTAACACTGTAGTCCGCAAAAACTTGTAACTGTGCCTGTCCAAGTTTCTTGATCCTAATCCTTACTGTTTCGAAACAAATTTGATGTTTCGGCATTAATTAAATTTCATTGGTGCCAAAAACTAAATAGACATAAGAAAATGATATGTGATGATTTGGATGATATACTATTGTTTGATAAATTTCATTTTATCACAGCTGGTCAATTTCGGATTATTTGCATCATTGGAATTGAAAAAAATAATCATTTTTCTGCGTATTTCACAGATTACATTCGCAAATTTCAAATGTGACGTTTCATCTGACGAAACAGTCATCGAACTGTGGGAGACTTACAGTGTCAATAACATCATCTCCGAGATTCAGTTCACTAAAGTCGGACAATGGGTAAGATGAAAACTATATTTATGAATTCAGACAACCATGAAATTTTCCAATTTCGATCTATTTAATGTTGTTTCATAAATATTTAATTATTTATCAAACAGCAAGCAAGATTGGGAGGTTTGGTAGCACCCAGTAAAGATTATTGTGGAAGGAGGATGAATTTGCAGGGGATCACTCTTAGATGTTTGATGGTGGTGAGTTTTAGATAGAGATTCAAACGTACATAATTATAATCATGTCGCTAATACAAATTGCCCTAAGGGATACATAGCTTTACCCGATATGACTAAGGAAAATGCTCAAAAAGTTTCTTGACTCTGTCTCTTATTTGCCATTAAAAGATCGTGAGTATGAAATGTTGCCTACTACTTTATTTTTTTGTTTTAAAGGGAAATGATTATACTAATTTCATCCGAGCTGATGAAAAAGGAGGATGGATTACCGAAGGTTTATATTCAGAATATATGGAGATTCTTGGAGAATCGCTAAACTTCAAGTATGGATTGATTGGTTCAATAATTACACAAAGTTATACAGGAAGATAGGCAAATGTTTACATTTTATATTACGAAAGTTAATGTAGGGTCATAAGAAATTGAGAAGTATCACAACCACTCTTCAATGTCTCCTCCATAATTTGAATATTGGTAATTTCTCTTCCAGTTTTTCCTATCGCCCGCCGTCGGATGGACAGTTTGGTTCGGTCGACAAAGATGGAGAATGGTCTGGAATGATCGGAGATTTACAAGATGGTGTCGGTGACGTCATAGTTGATAACTTGGCTCAAACAGACGAACGTGCTGAAATCATTCAATACCTTATGACATTTCATTACTCAGTGTGAGCAATTGTCATTAGTATTGAAATCATTCCTATACATTATACAATCATTCATTTACACTGATTGTATCGTAATCAATTTGTTATTGATATATCTTTACCAGAAATTATCCCGTCATGAGAACCATCACTCATGTTTCATCGGTTTGGGAGATATACCTGTCAGAATTTAACTTAACGGCTTGGATTCTCATATTAACCTACATGACAGCAATTCTAATCTGCTACTACTTCATTCTCAAATTTGGTCCTGAGGATGAGAAACACATGACACTACAAGAATGTTCGCTGCATGTAATTACTGCATTTTGTTTTCAAAGTTCGTAATATTTATTC
>CANNZV010002873.1:0-81886 GCA_947561585.1 Caprella mutica
GAATGATATTTAAATTAATAGGGAGATAGATATTTAAATTAATAGGGAGATGGATATTTAAATTAATAGGGAGAATGATATTTAAATTAATAGGGAGAATGATATTTAAATTAATAGGGAGATGGATATATAAATTAATAGGGAGAATGATATTTAAATTAATAGGGAGAATGATATTTAAATTAATAGGGAGAATGATATTTAAATTAATAGGGAGAATGATATTTAAATTAATAGGGAGATTGATATTTAAATTAATAGGGAGAATGATATTTAAATTAATAGGGAGAATGATATTTAAATTAATAGGGAGATTGATATTTAAATTAATAGGGAGAATGATATTTAAATTAATAGGGAGAATGATATTTAAATTAATAGGGAGATGGATATTCCTCTACTGATAGTTGGGGTATTTTGTTATTAAATAAAGTAGTATGTAATTTATGTATTATTTTTCTGAAATAAAGGAATTGATGACACCATTTACTTAGATCTATGCATAGTAAATAAATAGAGAAGTATACTAAGTAGGTAAACAAATTGTGCTATTATTCAGTTAAATATTCATTTCCATGAAAATTAACTTACATTAATTGTTTTTATCACGTAATTTACACTCTCATTGCATAAAATATTCAACTAATAATGCTTATAATATTTCACTGAACTCTGTGTGACGTCATTTGTTTACATCGTTTCTGAAGACTGGACCAAGTTCATCGTCAATGGTTCAGAAACTCACATAGTGTACTTCTCTATTTAGTAACAATACTCTCTTACTAACTATTGTTTCTATTTCTCACGCTACACTGTACCTCACACTATTGTTACACGCTACAATGTACCTCACACTGTTGTTTCACGCTACAATGTACCTCACACTGTTGTTTCACGCTACACTGTACCTCACACCCCAAATTGTTACGGATTTCACAGTTCAAAAATAGAGGCCTAATAAATCTCTCCGTGCTTCTTTTCTCTGTAGAGCATCTGCGTGCTGCAAGCTTCTATTGGCGGAAAATACCTTCAGTCCATCATGTTGTGAAATGCTATGGAGAAACTAATACACTGCTTTGGGAAATAACTGCAACATTGGTGATTTTAGTGGTTCATCTCTATTACTATAGTATAGGTACATAGTATATTCGCAACTGATATTACTTGTAAATAGAAATAATAGTTATAACATCTTAAATACAACAAAATTGATACAAACGAGGTAGGTTTTTGCCAATCTAGTTTGTAAATCTATTTAGTTAAGTAGTTGCAGTACAGTAGGTACCTGTTAATTTTATAATAACCAGCTTCTTAATGTAAAGATAGTAGAGTTTAATTCCTAGATTAGCAGGCTCCGTTTGTGTCAGTTTCTTTCAAGTCTAAGCCCCTCCATAATAAAGAAAAACAAAAGAGATTCAATTCTTCTGGATTTACATAAAGGTCCAAAACAATCCAAAAACACACACAAGCTATAAATTGTATATATTGAATAAGGAACATAATATTATAAGATTTGAACATTTTTAAGATGTGTATCAAGTATTTAATATCCAGACCTCAAAATAACCATTATTTTTGTAACTAAAGGTTCACGTTCAATAATAATGGAATATTTTCTTCACGCATATACACATATCCTCTACAGTTAATACATACCATCAATCTCTTCACTTTGGTGTCATTAAAGTGCAGCAAAGATCCAAACTAACGGTTCAAAGAAACACACCCCAGCTTTGTAATTTTCCCTGTGAAATATTTTAAAAGAATCTCCTTCTTTTTCCACTACAAAACTCTCTCCTGTTTTTAGGAGGTGCGGCTTGAGGTGTTCGTGTGATGGATTTGAAGCGGTGGTAGAGAGTGATGTAACTACCAAAGAGTAGAGTGATGTAACTACCAAACAGTAGAGTGATGTAACTACCAAACAGAAGAGTGATGTAACTACCAAAGAGTAGAGTGATGTAACTACCAAACAGTAGAGTGATGTAACTACCAAACAGAAGAGTGATGTAACTACCAAAGGGTAGAGTGATGTAACTACCAAACAGAAGAGTGATGTAACTACCAAACAGAAGAGTGATGTAACTACCAAAGAGTAGAGTGATGTAACTACCAAAGAGTAGAGTGATGTAACTACCAAAGAGTAGAGTGATGTAACTACCAAAGAGTAGAGTGATGTAACTACCAAAGAGTAGAGTGATGTAACTACCAAACAGAAGAGTGATGTAACTACCAAAGAGTAGAGTGATGTAACTACCAAACAGAAGAGTGAAGTAACTACCAAAGAGTAGAGTGATGTAACTACCAAACAGTAGAGTGATGTAACTACCAAAGAGTAGAGTGATGTAACTACCAAACAGAAGAGTGATGTAACTACCAAAGAGTAGAGTGATGTAACTACCAAAGAGTAGAGTGATGTAACTACCAAAGAGTAGAGTGATGTTACCAAACAGAAGAGTGATGTAACTACCAAACAGAAGAGTGATGTAACTACCAAAGAGTAGAGTGATGTAACTACCAAAGAGTAGAGTGATGTAACTACCAAACAGAAGAGTGATGTAACTACCAAAGAGTAGAGTGATGTAACTACCAAACAGAAGAGTGATGTAACTACCAAAGAGTAGAATGATGTAACTACCAAACAGTAGAGTGATGTAACTACCAAAGAGTAGAGTGATGTAACTACCAAAGAGTAGAGTGATGTAACTACCAAAGAGTAGAGTGATGTAACTACCAAAGAGTAGAGTGATGTAACTACCAAACAGTAGAGTGATGTAACTACCAAAGAGTAGAGTGATGTAACTACCAAAGAGTAGAGTGATGTAACACTACCAAAGAGTAGAGTGATGTAACTACCAAAGAGTAGAGTGATGTAACTACCAAAGAGTAGAGTGATGTAACTACCAAACAGTAGAGTGATGTAACTACCAAAGAGTAGAGTGATGTAACTACCAAACAGAAGAGTGATGTAACTACCAAAGAGTAGAGTGATGTAACTACCAAACAGAAGAGTGATGTAACTACCAAAGAGTAGAGTGATGTAACTACCAAAGAGTAGAGTGATGTAACTACCAAACAGTAGAGTGATGTAACTAAAAAAGAGTAGAGTGATGTAACTACCAAACAGAAGAGTGATGTAACTACCAAAGAGTAGAGTGATGTAACTACCAAAGAGTAGAGTGATGTAACTACCAAAGAGTAGAGTGATGTAACTACCAAAGAGTAGAGTGATGTAACTACCAAAGAGTAGAGTGATGTAACTACCAAACAGAAGAGTGATGTAACTACCAAAGAGTAGAGTGATGTAACTACCAAACAGAAGAGTGATGTAACTACCAAACAGAAGAGTGATGTAACTACCAAAGAGTAGAGTGATGTAACTACCAAAGAGTAGAGTGATGTAACTACCAAAGAGTAGAGTGATGTAACTACCAAAGAGTAGAGTGATGTAACTACCAAAGAGTAGAGTGATGTAACTACCAAACAGTGGAGTGATGTAACTACCAAAGAGTAGAGTGATGTAACTACCAAACAGTAGAGTGATGTAACTACCAAACAGAAGAGTGATGTAACTACCAAAGAGTAGAGTGATGTAACTACCAAACAGAAGAGTGATGTAACTACCAAAGAGTAGAGTGATGTAACTACCAAAGAGTAGAGTGATGTAACTACCAAAGAGTAGAGTGATGTAACTACCAAACAGTAGGGTGATGTAACTACCAAAGAGTAGAGTGATGTAACTACCAAAGAGTAGAGTGATGTAACTACCAAAGAGTAGAGTGATGTAACTACCAAAGAGTAGAGTGATGTAACTACCAAACAGTAGAGTGATGTAACTACCAAAGAGTAGAGTGATGTAACTACCAAAGAGTAGAGTGATGTAACTACCAAAGAGTAGAGTGATGTAACTACCAAAGAGTAGAGTGATGTAACTACCAAACAGTAGAGTGATGTAACTACCAAAGAATAGAGTGATGTAACTACCAAAGAGTAGAGTGATGTAACTACCAAAGAGTAGAGTGATGTAACTACCAAACAGTAGAGTGATGTAACTACCAAAGAGTAGAGTGATGTAACTACCAAACAGTAGAGTGATATAACTACCAAAGAGTAGAGTGATGTAACTACCAAAGAGTAGAGTGATGTAACTACCAAAGAGTAGAGTGATGTAACTACCAAAGAGTAGAGTGATTTAACTACCAAACAGTAGAGTGATGTAACTACCAAAGAGTAGAGTGATGTAACTACCAAAGAGTAGAGTGATGTAACTACCAAAGAGTAGAGTGATGTAACTACCAAACAGTAGAGTGATGTAACTACCAAACAGTAGAGTGATGTAACTACCAAAGAGTAGAGTGATGTAACTACCAAAGAGTAGAGTGATGTAACTACCAAAGAGTAGAGTGATGTAACTACCAAACAGTAGAGTGATGTAACTACCAAAGAGTAGAGTGATGTAACTACCAAACAGTAAAGTGATGTAACTACCAAAGAGTAGAGTGATGTAACTACCAAAGAGTAGAGTGATGTAACTACCAAACAGTAGAATGATGTAACTACCAAAGAGTAGAGTGATGTAACTACCAAACAGTAGAGTGATGTAACTACCATAGAGTAGAGTGATGTAACTACCAAAGAGTAGAGTGATGTAACTACCAAAGAGTAGAGTGATGTAACTACCAAACAGTAGAGTGATGTAACTACCAAAGAGTAGAGTGATGTAACTACCAAAGAGTAGAGTGATGTAACTACCAAAGAGTAGAGTGATGTAACTACCAAAGAGTAGAGTGATGTAACTACCAAAGAGTAGAGTGATGTAACTACCAAAGAGTAGAGTGATGTAACTACCAAAGAGTAGAGTGATGTAACTACCATAGAGTAGAGTGATGTAACTACCAAAGAGTAGAGTGATGTAACTACCAAAGAGTAGAGTGATGTAACTACCAAACAGTAGAGTGATGTAACTACCAAAGAGTAGAGTGATGTAACTACCAAAGAGTAGAGTGATGTAACTACCAAACAGTAGAGTGATGTAACTACCAAAGAGTAGAGTGATGTAACTACCAAACAGTAGAGTGATGTAACTACCAAAGAGTAGAGTGATGTAACTACCAAACAGTAGAGTGATGTAACTACCAAACAGTAGAGTGATGTAACTACCAAACAGAAGAGTGATGTAACTACCAAACAGAAGAGTGATGTAACTACCAAACAGTAGAGTGATGTAACTACCAAACAGTAGAGTGATGTAACTACCAAACAGTAGAGTGATGTATTATAGTACCAATTAAAGTTATATTTTTATTATCTACACATGTTGAAAAGAATAATTCTAAGATATTATTGCCTAAGCATCATGGGTTACTCTAGGTCTTTCTGTTATACGAAACAATTAATTTTACAAGAGATATTTTGAAAAAATGAATAGGAATGGCATACCTTTTGATCCTAAGTAATTTCAATTTGGTTGAAATGAAATCGAATTTGATCCATGTGATATTAAATGTATTCCCTGTTTATTACAATTTGATCCAAGTGAAAGTTAGTTTGATACAAGAAAACATTTTCTATTTCTGATACCTAACATTTTACTAGCAACACACAGCATGAATAGTTTCGAAACTTAATTTTTAAGCTGAAGCAATAATATAAAAGCTCTTACAAAAAAATATATATTTAAAAATAATAAATCCCGTAAATAAAAAATCAGGATAACAAGGAATGGGAAGATTCGGATAACAAAAAACCGGGAAAAAATTCAAAGAATTAAAATTTTGGATATGCCATTTTTATCTTTCCAGATTATTTTTGGATTATATTACATGTTGTTCCGGGACTTGATTTTTCCTATTTTTTCGGATTTGTTATTTTTCTTATATTTGGACTTTTGTTATCTTAGCCGGACTTTAATTATCCTGATAATTATTTTGGTCATGCAATTAAATCGTATCTTAAATGCTACAGTTCAACATTTTTCATGAAACCAACAGACCAACCAACCAACAGACAGAAACACATCCTGATAATTCACTAGGATCAAATTCTATTTCACTAGGATCAAATTCTATTTCACTAGGATCGAGTCCTATTTCACTAGGATAAAATCCAATTTCACTAGGATCAAATTCTATTTCACTAGGATCGAGTCCTATTTCACTAGGATAAAATCCAATTTCACTAGGATCAAATTCTATTTCACTAGGATCGAGTCCTATTTCACTAGGATAAAATCCAATTTCACTAGGATCAAATTCTATTTCACTAGGATCGAGTCCTATTTCACTAGGATAAAATCCTATTTCACTAGGATCAAATTCTATTTCACTAGGATCAAATTCTATTTCACTAGGATCGAGTCCTATTTCACTAGGATAAAATCCAATTTCTCTAGGATCAAATTCTATTTCACTAGGATCAAATTCTATTTTACTAGGATCAAATTCTATTTCACTAGGATCAAATCCTATTTCACTAGGATCAAATCCTATTTCACTAGGATCAAATTCTATTTCACTAGGATCAAATCCTATTTCACTAGGATCAAATCCTATTTCACTAGGATCAAATCCTATTTCACTAGGATCAAATCCTACCTCACTAGGTTCAAATCCTATTTCACTAGGATCAAATCCTACTTCACTAGGATCAAATCCTATTTTACTAGGATCGAGTCCTATTTCACTAGGATCAAGTTCTATTTCACTAGGATCAAGTTCTATTTCACTAGGATCAAGTTCTATTTCACTAGGATCAAGTTCTATTTCACTAGGATCAAGTTCTATTTCACTAGGATCAAGTTCTATTTCACTAGGATCAAGTTCTATTTCACTAGGATCAAGTTCTATTTCGCTAGGATCAAGTTCTATTTCTCTAGGATCAAGTTCTATTTCACTAGGATCAAGTTCTATTTCACTAGGATCAAGTCCTATTTCACTAGGATCAAGTCCTATTTCACTAGGATCAAGTCCTATTTCAGTAGGATCAAATCCTATTTATCTAGGATCAAATCCTATTTCACTAGGATCAAATCCTATTTCACTAGGATCAAATCCTATTTCACTAGTATCAAGTTCTATTTCACTAGGATCAAATCCTATTTCACTAGGATCATATCCTATTTCAGTAGGATCAAATCCTATTTCAGTAGGATCAAATCCTATTTCACTAGGATCAAATTCTATTTCACTAGGATCAAATCCTATTTCAGTAGGATCAAATCCTATTTCAGTAGGATCAAATCCTATTTCACTAGGATCAAGTTCTATTTCACTAGGATCAAGTTCTATTTCACTAGGATCAAATTCTATTTCACTAGGATCAAATCCTATTTCACTAGGATCAAATCCTATTTCACTAGGATCAAATCCTATTTCACTAGGATCAAATTCTATTTCACTAGGATCAAATCCTATTTCACTAGGATCAAAACCTATTTCACTAGGATCAAATCCTATTTCACTAGGATCAAATCCTACCTCACTAGGTTCAAATCCTATTTCACTAGGATCAAATCCTACCTCACTAGGTTCAAATCCTATTTCACTAGGATCAAATCCTACTTCACTAGGATCAAATCCTATTTCACTAGGATCGAGTCCTATTTCACTAGGATCAAGTTCTATTTCACTAGGATCAAGTTCTATTTCACTAGGATCAAGTTCTATTTCACTAAGATCAAGTTCTATTTCACTAGGATCAAGTTCTATTTCACTAGGATCAAGTTCTATTTCACTAGGATCAAGTTCTATTTCACTAGGATCAAGTTCTATTTCACTAGGATCAAGTTCTATTTCACTAGGATCGAGTCCTATTTCACTAGGATCAAGTCCTTTTTCACTAGGATCAAGTCCTATTTCAGTAGGATCAAATCCTATTTATCTAGGATAAAATCCTATTTCACTAGGATCAAATCCTATTTCACTAGGATCAAATCCTATTTCACTAGGATCAAGTTCTATTTCACTAGGATCAAATCCTATTTCACTAGGATCAAATCCTATTTCAGTAGGATCAAATCCTATTTCAGTAGGATCAAATCCTATTTCACTAGGATCAAGTTCTATTTCACTAGGATCAAATTCTATTTCACTAGGATCAAATCCTATTTCAGTAGGATCAAATCCTATTTCAGTAGGATCAAATCCTATTTCACTAGGATCAAGTCCTATTTCACTAGGATCAAGTTCTATTTCACTAGGATCAAGTTCTATTTCACTAGGATCAAGTCCTATTTCACTAGGATCAAGTTCTATTTCACTAGGATCAAGTCCTATTTCACTAGGATCAAGTTCTATTTCACTAGGATCAAGTCCTATTTCACTAGGATCAAGTTCTTTTTCACTAGGATCAAATCCTATTTCAGTAGGATCAAATCCTATTTCAGTAGGATCAAATCCTATTTCACTAGGATCAAGTTCTATTTCACTAGGATCAAGTCCTATTTCACTAGGATCAAGTTCTATTTCACTAGGATCAAGTCCTATTTCACTAGGATCAAGTTCTATTTCACTAGGATCAAGTTCTATTTCACTAGGATCAAGTTCTATTTCACTAGGATCAAGTCCTATTTCACTAGGATCAAATCCTATTTCACTAGGATCAAATTCTATTTCACTAGGATCAAATCCTATTTCACTAGGATCAAATCCTATTTCACTAGGATCAAATCCTATTTCACTAGGATCAAGTTCTATTTCACTAGGATCAAGTTCTATTTCACTAGGATCAAATTCTATTTCACTAGGATCAAATCCTATTTCACTAGGATCAAATCCTACCTCACTAGGTTCAAATCCTATTTCACTAGGATCAAATTCTATTTCACTAGGATCAAATCCTATTTCACTAGGATCAAATCCTACTTCACTAGGATCAAATCCTATTTCACTAGGATCGAGTCCTATTTCACTAGGATCAAGTTCTATTTCACTAGGATCAAGTTCTATTTCACTAGGATCAAGTTCTATTTCACTAGGATCAAGTTCTATTTCACTAGGATCAAGTTCTATTTCACTAGGATCAAGTTCTATTTCACTAGGATCAAGTTCTATTTCACTAGGATCAAGTTCTATTTCACTAGGATCAAGTTCTATTTCACTAGGATCGAGTCCTATTTCACTAGGATCAAGTCCTTTTTCACTAGGATCAAGTCCTATTTCAGTAGGATCAAATCCTATTTATCTAGGATAAAATCCTATTTCACTAGGATCAAATCCTATTTCAGTAGGATCAAATCCTATTTCACTAGGATCAAGTTCTATTTCACTAGGATCAAATTCTATTTCACTAGGATCAAATTCTATTTCACTAGGATCAAATCCTATTTCACTAGGATCAAATCCTATTTCACTAGGATCAAATCCTATTTCACTAGGATCAAATTCTATTTCACTAGGATCAAATCCTATTTCACTAGGATCAAATCCTATTTCACTAGGATCAAATCCTATTTCACTAGGATCAAATCCTACCTCACTAGGTTCAAATCCTATTTCACTAGGATCAAATCCTACCTCACTAGGTTCAAATCCTATTTCACTAGGATCAAATCCTACTTCACTAGGATCAAATCCTATTTCACTAGGATCGAGTCCTATTTCACTAGGATCAAGTTCTATTTCACTAGGATCAAGTTCTATTTCACTAGGATCAAGTTCTATTTCACTAAGATCAAGTTCTATTTCACTAGGATCAAGTTCTATTTCACTAGGATCAAGTTCTATTTCACTAGGATCAAGTTCTATTTCACTAGGATCAAGTTCTATTTCACTAGGATCAAGTTCTATTTCACTTGGATCGAGTCCTATTTCACTAGGATCAAGTCCTTTTTCACTAGGATCAAGTCCTATTTCAGTAGGATCAAATCCTATTTATCTAGGATAAAATCCTATTTCACTAGGATCAAATCCTATTTCACTAGGATCAAATCCTATTTCACTAGGATCAAGTTCTATTTCACTAGGATCAAATCCTATTTCACTAGGATCAAATCCTATTTCAGTAGGATCAAATCCTATTTCAGTAGGATCAAATCCTATTTCACTAGGATCAAGTTCTATTTCACTAGGATCAAATTCTATTTCACTAGGATCAAATCCTATTTCAGTAGGATCAAATCCTATTTCAGTAGGATCAAATCCTATTTCACTAGGATCAAGTCCTATTTCACTAGGATCAAGTTCTATTTCACTAGGATCAAGTTCTATTTCACTAGGATCAAGTCCTATTTCACTAGGATCAAGTTCTATTTCACTAGGATCAAGTCCTATTTCACTAGGATCAAGTTCTATTTCACTAGGATCAAGTCCTATTTCACTAGGATCAAGTTCTTTTTCACTAGGATCAAATCCTATTTCAGTAGGATCAAATCCTATTTCAGTAGGATCAAATCCTATTTCACTAGGATCAAGTTCTATTTCACTAGGATCAAGTCCTATTTCACTAGGATCAAGTTCTATTTCACTAGGATCAAGTCCTATTTCACTAGGATCAAGTTCTATTTCACTAGGATCAAGTTCTATTTCACTAGGATCAAGTTCTATTTCACTAGGATCAAGTCCTATTTCAATAGGATCAAATCCTATTTCACTAGGATCAAATCCTATCTCACTAGGATCAAATCCTACCTCACTAGGTTCAAATCCTACTTCACTAGGATCAAATCCTACTTCACTAGGATCAAATCCTATTTTACTAGGATCGAGTCCTATTTCACTAGGATCAAGTTCTATTTCACTAGGATCAAGTTCTATTTCACTAGGATCAAGTTCTATTTCACTAGGATCAAGTTCTATTTCACTAGGATCAAGTTCTATTTCACTAGGATCAAGTTCTATTTCACTAGGATCAAGTTCTATTTCACTAGGATCAAGTTCTATTTCGCTAGGATCAAGTTCTATTTCTCTAGGATCAAGTTCTATTTCACTAGGATCAAGTTCTATTTCACTAGGATTAAGTCCTATTTCACTAGGATCAAGTCCTTTTTCACTAGGATCAAGTCCTATTTCAGTAGGATCAAATCCTATTTATCTAGGATCAAATCCTATTTCACTAGGATCAAGTTCTATTTCACTAGGATCAAATCCTATTTCACTAGGATCAAATCCTATTTCAGTAGGATCAAATCCTATTTCAGTAGGATCAAATCCTATTTCACTAGGATCAAATTCTATTTCACTAGGATCAAATCCTATTTCAGTAGGATCAAATCCTATTTCAGTAGGATCAAATCCTATTTCACTAGGATCAAGTTCTATTTCACTAGGATCAAGTTCTATTTCACTAGGATCAAATTCTATTTCACTAGGATCAAATCCTATTTCACTAGGATCAAATCCTATTTCACTAGGATCAAATCCTATTTCACTAGGATCAAATTCTATTTCACTAGGATCAAATCCTATTTCACTAGGATCAAATCCTATTTCACTAGGATCAAATCCTATTTCACTAGGATCAAATCCTACCTCACTAGGTTCAAATCCTATTTCACTAGGATCAAATCCTACCTCACTAGGTTCAAATCCTATTTCACTAGGATCAAATCCTACTTCACTAGGATCAAATCCTATTTCACTAGGATCGAGTCCTATTTCACTAGGATCAAGTTCTATTTCACTAGGATCAAGTTCTATTTCACTAGGATCAAGTTCTATTTCACTAGGATCAAGTTCTATTTCACTAGGATCAAGTTCTATTTCACTAGGATCAAGTTCTATTTCACTAGGATCAAGTTCTATTTCACTAGGATCAAGTTCTATTTCACTAGGATCAAGTTCTATTTCACTAGGATCAAGTTCTATTTCACTAGGATCGAGTCCTATTTCACTAGGATCAAGTCCTTTTTCACTAGGATCAAGTCCTATTTCAGTAGGATCAAATCCTATTTATCTAGGATAAAATCCTATTTCACTAGGATCAAATCCTATTTCAGTAGGATCAAATCCTATTTCACTAGGATCAAGTTCTATTTCACTAGGATCAAATTCTATTTCACTAGGATCAAATCCTATTTCAGTAGGATCAAATCCTATTTCAGTAGGATCAAATCCTATTTCACTAGGATCAAGTCCTATTTCACTAGGATCAAGTTCTATTTCACTAGGATCAAGTTCTATTTCACTAAGATCAAGTCCTATTTCACTAGGATCAAGTTCTATTTCACTAGGATCACGTCCTATTTCACTAGGATCAAGTTCTATTTCACTAGGATCAAGTCCTATTTCACTAGGATCAAGTTCTATTTCACTAGGATCAAATCCTATTTCAGTAGGATCAAATCCTATTTCAGTAGGATCAAATCCTATTTCACTAGGATCAAGTTCTATTTCACTAGGATCAAGTCCTATTTCACTAGGATCAAGTTCTATTTCACTAGGATCAAGTCCTATTTCACTAGGATCAAGTTCTATTTCACTAGGATCAAGTTCTATTTCACTAGGATCAAGTTCTATTTCACTAGGATCAAGTCCTATTTCACTAGGATCAAGTTCTATTTCACTAGGATCAAGTCCTATTTCACTAGGATCAAGTTCTATTTCACTAGGATCAAGTTCTATTTCACTAGGATCAAGTTCTATTTCACTAGGATCAAGTTCTATTTCACTAGGATCAAGTTCTATTTCGCTAGGATCAAGTTCTATTTCTCTAGGATCAAGTTCTATTTCACTAGGATCAAGTTCTATTTCACTAGGATCAAGTCCTATTTCACTAGGATCAAGTCCTTTTTCACTAGGATCAAGTCCTATTTCAGTAGGATCAAATCCTATTTATCTAGGATCAAATCCTATTTCACTAGGATCAAATCCTATTTCACTAGGATCAAATCCTATTTCACTAGGATCAAGTTCTATTTCACTAGGATCAAATCCTATTTCACTAGGATCAAATCCTATTTCAGTAGGATCAAATCCTATTTCACTAGGATCAAATCCTATTTCACTAGGATCAAATCCTATTTCAGTAGGATCAAATCCTATTTCAGTAGGATCAAATCCTATTTCACTAGGATCAAGTTCTATTTCACTAGGATCAAGTTCTATTTCACTAGGATCAAATTCTATTTCACTAGGATCAAATCCTATTTCACTAGGATCAAATCCTATTTCACTAGGATCAAATTCTATTTCACTAGGATCAAATTCTATTTCACTAGGATCAAATCCTATTTCACTAGGATCAAATCCTATTTCACTAGGATCAAATCCTATTTCACTAGGATCAAATCCTACCTCACTAGGTTCAAATCCTATTTCACTAGGATCAAATCCTACTTCACTAGAATCAAATCCTATTTCACTAGGATCGAGTCCTATTTCACTAGGATCAAGTTCTATTTCACTAGGATCAAGTTTTATTTCACTAGGATCAAGTTCTATTTCACTAGGATCAAGTTCTATTTCACTAGGATCAAGTTCTATTTCACTAGGATCAAGTTCTATTTCACTAGGATCAAGTTCTATTTCACTAGGATCAAGTTCTATTTCAATAGGATCAAGTTCTATTTCACTAGGATCGAGTCCTATTTCACTAGGATCAAGTTCTATTTCACTAGGATCAAGTTCTATTTCACTAGGATCAAGTTCTATTTCACTAGGATCAAGTTCTATTTCACTAGGATCAAGTTCTATTTCTCTAGGATCAAGTTCTATTTCGCTAGGATCAAGTTCTATTTCACTAGGATCAAGTTCTATTTCACTAGGATCAAGTTCTATTTCACTAGGATCGAGTCCTATTTCACTAGGATCAAGTCCTTTTTCACTAGGATCAAGTTCTATTTCACTAGGATCGAGTCCTATTTCACTAGGATCAAGTCCTTTTTCACTAGGATCAAATCCTATTTCACTAGGATCAAATCCTATTTCACTAGGATCAAGTTCTATTTCACTAGGATCAAATCCTATTTCACTAGGATCAAATCCTACCTCACTAGGTTCAAATCCTATTTCACTAGGATCAAATCCTAACTCACTAGGTTCAAATCCTATTTCACTAGGATCAAATCCTACTTCACTAGGATCAAATCCTATTTCACTAGGATCGAGTCCTATTTCACTAGGATCAAGTTCTATTTCACTAGGATCAAGTTCTATTTCACTAGGATCAAGTTCTATTTCACTAAGATCAAGTTCTATTTCACTAGGATCAAGTTCTATTTCACTAGGATCAAGTTCTATTTCACTAGGATCAAGTTCTATTTCACTAGGATCAAGTTCTATTTCACTAGGATCAAGTTCTATTTCACTTGGATCGAGTCCTATTTCACTAGGATCAAGTCCTTTTTCACTAGGATCAAGTCCTATTTCAGTAGGATCAAATCCTATTTATCTAGGATAAAATCCTATTTCACTAGGATCAAATCCTATTTCACTAGGATCAAATCCTATTTCACTAGGATCAAGTTCTATTTCACTAGGATCAAATCCTATTTCACTAGGATCAAATCCTATTTCAGTAGGATCAAATCCTATTTCAGTAGGATCAAATCCTATTTCACTAGGATCAAGTTCTATTTCACTAGGATCAAATTCTATTTCACTAGGATCAAATCCTATTTCAGTAGGATCAAATCCTATTTCAGTAGGATCAAATCCTATTTCACTAGGATCAAGTCCTATTTCACTAGGATCAAATCCTACCTCACTAGGTTCAAATCCTATTTCACTAGGATCAAATCCTACCTCACTAGGTTCAAATCCTATTTCACTAGGATCAAATCCTACTTCACTAGGATCAAATCCTATTTCACTAGGATCGAGTCCTATTTCACTAGGATCAAGTTCTATTTCACTAGGATCAAGTTCTATTTCACTAGGATCAAGTTCTATTTCACTAAGATCAAGTTCTATTTCACTAGGATCAAGTTCTATTTCACTAGGATCAAGTTCTATTTCACTAGGATCAAGTTCTATTTCACTAGGATCAAGTTCTATTTCACTAGGATCAAGTTCTATTTCACTTGGATCGAGTCCTATTTCACTAGGATCAAGTCCTTTTTCACTAGGATCAAGTCCTATTTCAGTAGGATCAAATCCTATTTATCTAGGATAAAATCCTATTTCACTAGGATCAAATCCTATTTCACTAGGATCAAATCCTATTTCACTAGGATCAAGTTCTATTTCACTAGGATCAAATCCTATTTCACTAGGATCAAATCCTATTTCAGTAGGATCAAATCCTATTTCAGTAGGATCAAATCCTATTTCACTAGGATCAAGTTCTATTTCACTAGGATCAAATTCTATTTCACTAGGATCAAATCCTATTTCAGTAGGATCAAATCCTATTTCAGTAGGATCAAATCCTATTTCACTAGGATCAAGTCCTATTTCACTAGGATCAAGTTCTATTTCACTAGGATCAAGTTCTATTTCACTAGGATCAAGTCCTATTTCACTAGGATCAAGTTCTATTTCACTAGGATCAAGTCCTATTTCACTAGGATCAAGTTCTATTTCACTAGGATCAAGTCCTATTTCACTAGGATCAAGTTCTTTTTCACTAGGATCAAATCCTATTTCAGTAGGATCAAATCCTATTTCAGTAGGATCAAATCCTATTTCACTAGGATCAAGTTCAATTTCACTAGGATCAAGTCCTATTTCACTAGGATCAAGTTCTATTTCACTAGGATCAAGTCCTATTTCACTAGGATCAAGTTCTATTTCACTAGGATCAAGTTCTATTTCACTAGGATCAAGTTCTATTTCACTAGGATCAAGTCCTATTTCAATAGGATCAAATCCTATTTCACTAGGATCAAATACTATCTCACTAGGATCAAATCCTACCTCACTAGGTTCAAATCCTACTTCACTAGGATCAAATCCTACTTCACTAGGATCAAATCCTATTTTACTAGGATCGAGTCCTATTTCACTAGGATCAAGTTCTATTTCACTAGGATCAAGTTCTATTTCACTAGGATCAAGTTCTATTTCACTAGGATCAAGTTCTATTTCACTAGGATCAAGTTCTATTTCACTAGGATCAAGTTCTATTTCACTAGGATCAAGTTCTATTTCACTAGGATCAAGTTCTATTTCGCTAGGATCAAGTTCTATTTCTCTAGGATCAAGTTCTATTTCACTAGGATCAAGTTCTATTTCACTAGGATTAAGTCCTATTTCACTAGGATCAAGTCCTTTTTCACTAGGATCAAGTCCTATTTCAGTAGGATCAAATCCTATTTATCTAGGATCAAATCCTATTTCACTAGGATCAAATCCTATTTCACTAGGATCAAGTTCTATTTCACTAGGATCAAATCCTATTTCACTAGGATCAAATCCTATTTCAGTAGGATCAAATCCTATTTCAGTAGGATCAAATCCTATTTCACTAGGATCAAATTCTATTTCACTAGGATCAAATCCTATTTCAGTAGGATCAAATCCTATTTCAGTAGGATCAAATCCTATTTCACTAGGATCAAGTTCTATTTCACTAGGATCAAGTTCTATTTCACTAGGATCAAATTCTATTTCACTAGGATCAAATCCTATTTCACTAGGATCAAATCCTATTTCACTAGGATCAAATCCTATTTCACTAGGATCAAATTCTATTTCACTAGGATCAAATCCTATTTCACTAGGATCAAATCCTATTTCACTAGGATCAAATCCTATTTCACTAGGATCAAATCCTACCTCACTAGGTTCAAATCCTATTTCACTAGGATCAAATCCTACCTCACTAGGTTCAAATCCTATTTCACTAGGATCAAATCCTACTTCACTAGGATCAAATCCTATTTCACTAGGATCGAGTCCTATTTCACTAGGATCAAGTTCTATTTCACTAGGATCAAGTTCTATTTCACTAGGATCAAGTTCTATTTCACTAGGATCAAGTTCTATTTCACTAGGATCAAGTTCTATTTCACTAGGATCAAGTTCTATTTCACTAGGATCAAGTTCTATTTCACTAGGATCAAGTTCTATTTCACTAGGATCAAGTTCTATTTCACTAGGATCAAGTTCTATTTCACTAGGATCGAGTCCTATTTCACTAGGATCAAGTCCTTTTTCACTAGGATCAAGTCCTATTTCAGTAGGATCAAATCCTATTTATCTAGGATAAAATCCTATTTCACTAGGATCAAATCCTATTTCAGTAGGATCAAATCCTATTTCACTAGGATCAAGTTCTATTTCACTAGGATCAAATTCTATTTCACTAGGATCAAATCCTATTTCAGTAGGATCAAATCCTATTTCAGTAGGATCAAATCCTATTTCACTAGGATCAAGTCCTATTTCACTAGGATCAAGTTCTATTTCACTAGGATCAAGTTCTATTTCACTAGGATCAAGTCCTATTTCACTAGGATCAAGTTCTATTTCACTAGGATCACGTCCTATTTCACTAGGATCAAGTTCTATTTCACTAGGATCAAGTCCTATTTCACTAGGATCAAGTTCTATTTCACTAGGATCAAATCCTATTTCAGTAGGATCAAATCCTATTTCAGTAGGATCAAATCCTATTTCACTAGGATCAAGTTCTATTTCACTAGGATCAAGTCCTATTTCACTAGGATCAAGTTCTATTTCACTAGGATCAAGTCCTATTTCACTAGGATCAAGTTCTATTTCACTAGGATCAAGTTCTATTTCACTAGGATCAAGTTCTATTTCACTAGGATCAAGTCCTATTTCACTAGGATCAAGTTCTATTTCACTAGGATCAAGTCCTATTTCACTAGGATCAAGTTCTATTTCACTAGGATCAAGTTCTATTTCACTAGGATCAAGTTCTATTTCACTAGGATCAAGTTCTATTTCACTAGGATCAAGTTCTATTTCGCTAGGATCAAGTTCTATTTCTCTAGGATCAAGTTCTATTTCACTAGGATCAAGTTCTATTTCACTAGGATCAAGTCCTATTTCACTAGGATCAAGTCCTTTTTCACTAGGATCAAGTCCTATTTCAGTAGGATCAAATCCTATTTATCTAGGATCAAATCCTATTTCACTAGGATCAAATCCTATTTCACTAGGATCAAATCCTATTTCACTAGGATCAAGTTCTATTTCACTAGGATCAAATCCTATTTCACTAGGATCAAATCCTATTTCAGTAGGATCAAATCCTATTTCACTAGGATCAAATCCTATTTCACTAGGATCAAATCCTATTTCAGTAGGATCAAATCCTATTTCAGTAGGATCAAATCCTATTTCACTAGGATCAAGTTCTATTTCACTAGGATCAAGTTCTATTTCACTAGGATCAAATTCTATTTCACTAGGATCAAATCCTATTTCACTAGGATCAAATCCTATTTCACTAGGATCAAATTCTATTTCACTAGGATCAAATTCTATTTCACTAGGATCAAATCCTATTTCACTAGGATCAAATCCTATTTCACTAGGATCAAATCCTATTTCACTAGGATCAAAACCTACCTCACTAGGTTCAAATCCTATTTCACTAGGATCAAATCCTACTTCACTAGGATCAAATCCTATTTCACTAGGATCAAGTTCTATTTCACTAGGATCAAGTCCTATTTCACTAGGATCAAGTTCTATTTCACTAGGATCAAGTCCTATTTCACTAGGATCAAGTTCTATTTCACTAGGATCAAGTTCTATTTCACTAGGATCAAGTTCTATTTCACTAGGATCAAGTCCTATTTCACTAGGATCAAGTTCTATTTCACTAGGATCAAGTCCTATTTCACTAGGATCAAGTTCTATTTCACTAGGATCAAGTTCTATTTCACTAGGATCAAGTTCTATTTCACTAGGATCAAGTTCTATTTCACTAGGATCAAGTTCTATTTCGCTAGGATCAAGTTCTATTTCTCTAGGATCAAGTTCTATTTCACTAGGATCAAGTTCTATTTCACTAGGATCAAGTCCTATTTCACTAGGATCAAGTCCTTTTTCACTAGGATCAAGTCCTATTTCAGTAGGATCAAATCCTATTTATCTAGGATCAAATCCTATTTCACTAGGATCAAATCCTATTTCACTAGGATCAAATCCTATTTCACTAGGATCAAGTTCTATTTCACTAGGATCAAATCCTATTTCACTAGGATCAAATCCTATTTCAGTAGGATCAAATCCTATTTCACTAGGATCAAATCCTATTTCACTAGGATCAAATCCTATTTCAGTAGGATCAAATCCTATTTCAGTAGGATCAAATCCTATTTCACTAGGATCAAGTTCTATTTCACTAGGATCAAGTTCTATTTCACTAGGATCAAATTCTATTTCACTAGGATCAAATCCTATTTCACTAGGATCAAATCCTATTTCACTAGGATCAAATTCTATTTCACTAGGATCAAATTCTATTTCACTAGGATCAAATCCTATTTCACTAGGATCAAATCCTATTTCACTAGGATCAAATCCTATTTCACTAGGATCAAAACCTACCTCACTAGGTTCAAATCCTATTTCACTAGGATCAAATCCTACTTCACTAGGATCAAATCCTATTTCACTAGGATCGAGTCCTATTTCACTAGGATCAAGTTCTATTTCACTAGGATCAAGTTTTATTTCACTAGGATCAAGTTCTATTTCACTAGGATCAAGTTCTATTTCACTAGGATCAAGTTCTATTTCACTAGGATCAAGTTCTATTTCACTAGGATCAAGTTCTATTTCACTAGGATCAAGTTCTATTTCAATAGGATCAAGTTCTATTTCACTAGGATCGAGTCCTATTTCACTAGGATCAAGTTCTATTTCACTAGGATCAAGTTCTATTTCACTAGGATCAAGTTCTATTTCACTAGGATCAAGTTCTATTTCACTAGGATCAAGTTCTATTTCTCTAGGATCAAGTTCTATTTCGCTAGGATCAAGTTCTATTTCACTAGGATCAAGTTCTATTTCACTAGGATCAAGTTCTATTTCACTAGGATCGAGTCCTATTTCACTAGGATCAAGTCCTTTTTCACTAGGATCAAGTTCTATTTCACTAGGATCGAGTCCTATTTCACTAGGATCAAGTCCTTTTTCACTAGGATCAAATCCTATTTCACTAGGATCAAATCCTATTTCACTAGGATCAAGTTCTATTTCACTAGGATCAAATCCTATTTCACTAGGATCAAATCCTACCTCACTAGGTTCAAATCCTATTTCACTAGGATCAAATCCTACCTCACTAGGTTCAAATCCTATTTCACTAGGATCAAATCCTACTTCACTAGGATCAAATCCTATTTCACTAGGATCGAGTCCTATTTCACTAGGATCAAGTTCTATTTCACTAGGATCAAGTTCTATTTCACTAGGATCAAGTTCTATTTCACTAAGATCAAGTTCTATTTCACTAGGATCAAGTTCTATTTCACTAGGATCAAGTTCTATTTCACTAGGATCAAGTTCTATTTCACTAGGATCAAGTTCTATTTCACTAGGATCAAGTTCTATTTCACTTGGATCGAGTCCTATTTCACTAGGATCAAGTCCTTTTTCACTAGGATCAAGTCCTATTTCAGTAGGATCAAATCCTATTTATCTAGGATAAAATCCTATTTCACTAGGATCAAATCCTATTTCACTAGGATCAAATCCTATTTCACTAGGATCAAGTTCTATTTCACTAGGATCAAATCCTATTTCACTAGGATCAAATCCTATTTCAGTAGGATCAAATCCTATTTCAGTAGGATCAAATCCTATTTCACTAGGATCAAGTTCTATTTCACTAGGATCAAATTCTATTTCACTAGGATCAAATCCTATTTCAGTAGGATCAAATCCTATTTCAGTAGGATCAAATCCTATTTCACTAGGATCAAGTCCTATTTCACTAGGATCAAGTTCTATTTCACTAGGATCAAGTTCTATTTCACTAGGATCAAGTCCTATTTCACTAGGATCAAGTTCTATTTCACTAGGATCAAGTCCTATTTCACTAGGATCAAGTTCTATTTCACTAGGATCAAGTCCTATTTCACTAGGATCAAGTTCTTTTTCACTAGGATCAAATCCTATTTCAGTAGGATCAAATCCTATTTCAGTAGGATCAAATCCTATTTCACTAGGATCAAGTTCTATTTCACTAGGATCAAGTCCTATTTCACTAGGATCAAGTTCTATTTCACTAGGATCAAGTCCTATTTCACTAGGATCAAGTTCTATTTCACTAGGATCAAGTTCTATTTCACTAGGATCAAGTTCTATTTCACTAGGATCAAGTCCTATTTCACTAGGATCAAATCCTATTTCACTAGGATCAAATCCTATCTCACTAGGATCAAATCCTACCTCACTAGGTTCAAATCCTACTTCACTAGGATCAAATCCTACTTCACTAGGATCAAATCCTATTTTACTAGGATCGAGTCCTATTTCACTAGGATCAAGTTCTATTTCACTAGGATCAAGTTCTATTTCACTAGGATCAAGTTCTATTTCACTAGGATCAAGTTCTATTTCACTAGGATCAAGTTCTATTTCACTAGGATCAAGTTCTATTTCACTAGGATCAAGTTCTATTTCACTAGGATCAAGTTCTATTTCGCTAGGATCAAGTTCTATTTCTCTAGAATCAAGTTCTATTTCACTAGGATCAAGTTCTATTTCACTAGGATTAAGTCCTATTTCACTAGGATCAAGTCCTTTTTCACTAGGATCAAGTCCTATTTCAGTAGGATCAAATCCTATTTATCTAGGATCAAATCCTATTTCACTAGGATCAAATCCTATTTCACTAGGATCAAGTTCTATTTCACTAGGATCAAATCCTATTTCACTAGGATCAAATCCTATTTCAGTAGGATCAAATCCTATTTCAGTAGGATCAAATCCTATTTCACTAGGATCAAATTCTATTTCACTAGGATCAAATCCTATTTCAGTAGGATCAAATCCTATTTCAGTAGGATCAAATCCTATTTCACTAGGATCAAGTTCTATTTCACTAGGATCAAGTTCTATTTCACTAGGATCAAATTCTATTTCACTAGGATCAAATCCTATTTCACTAGGATCAAATCCTATTTCACTAGGATCAAATCCTATTTCACTAGGATCAAATTCTATTTCACTAGGATCAAATCCTATTTCACTAGGATCAAATCCTATTTCACTAGGATCAAATCCTATTTCACTAGGATCAAATCCTACCTCACTAGGTTCAAATCCTATTTCACTAGGATCAAATCCTACCTCACTAGGTTCAAATCCTATTTCACTAGGATCAAATCCTACTTCACTAGGATCAAATCCTATTTCACTAGGATCGAGTCCTATTTCACTAGGATCAAGTTCTATTTCACTAGGATCAAGTTCTATTTCACTAGGATCAAGTTCTATTTCACTAGGATCAAGTTCTATTTCACTAGGATCAAGTTCTATTTCACTAGGATCAAGTTCTATTTCACTAGGATCAAGTTCTATTTCACTAGGATCAAGTTCTATTTCACTAGGATCAAGTTCTATTTCACTAGGATCAAGTTCTATTTCACTAGGATCGAGTCCTATTTCACTAGGATCAAGTCCTTTTTCACTAGGATCAAGTCCTATTTCAGTAGGATCAAATCCTATTTATCTAGGATAAAATCCTATTTCACTAGGATCAAATCCTATTTCAGTAGGATCAAATCCTATTTCACTAGGATCAAGTTCTATTTCACTAGGATCAAATTCTATTTCACTAGGATCAAATCCTATTTCAGTAGGATCAAATCCTATTTCAGTAGGATCAAATCCTATTTCACTAGGATCAAGTCCTATTTCACTAGGATCAAGTTCTATTTCACTAGGATCAAGTTCTATTTCACTAGGATCAAGTCCTATTTCACTAGGATCAAGTTCTATTTCACTAGGATCACGTCCTATTTCACTAGGATCAAGTTCTATTTCACTAGGATCAAGTCCTATTTCACTAGGATCAAGTTCTATTTCACTAGGATCAAATCCTATTTCAGTAGGATCAAATCCTATTTCAGTAGGATCAAATCCTATTTCACTAGGATCAAGTTCTATTTCACTAGGATCAAGTCCTATTTCACTAGGATCAAGTTCTATTTCACTAGGATCAAGTCCTATTTCACTAGGATCAAGTTCTATTTCACTAGGATCAAGTTCTATTTCACTAGGATCAAGTTCTATTTCACTAGGATCAAGTCCTATTTCACTAGGATCAAGTTCTATTTCACTAGGATCAAGTCCTATTTCACTAGGATCAAGTTCTATTTCACTAGGATCAAGTTCTATTTCACTAGGATCAAGTTCTATTTCACTAGGATCAAGTTCTATTTCACTAGGATCAAGTTCTATTTCGCTAGGATCAAGTTCTATTTCTCTAGGATCAAGTTCTATTTCACTAGGATCAAGTTCTATTTCACTAGGATCAAGTCCTATTTCACTAGGATCAAGTCCTTTTTCACTAGGATCAAGTCCTATTTCAGTAGGATCAAATCCTATTTATCTAGGATCAAATCCTATTTCACTAGGATCAAATCCTATTTCACTAGGATCAAATCCTATTTCACTAGGATCAAGTTCTATTTTACTAGGATCAAATCCTATTTCACTAGGATCAAATCCTATTTCAGTAGGATCAAATCCTATTTCACTAGGATCAAATCCTATTTCACTAGGATCAAATCCTATTTCAGTAGGATCAAATCCTATTTCAGTAGGATCAAATCCTATTTCACTAGGATCAAGTTCTATTTCACTAGGATCAAGTTCTATTTCACTAGGATCAAATTCTATTTCACTAGGATCAAATCCTATTTCACTAGGATCAAATCCTATTTCACTAGGATCAAATTCTATTTCACTAGGATCAAATTCTATTTCACTAGGATCAAATCCTATTTCACTAGGATCAAATCCTATTTCACTAGGATCAAATCCTATTTCACTAGGATCAAATCCTACCTCACTAGGTTCAAATCCTATTTCACTAGGATCAAATCCTACTTCACTAGGATCAAATCCTATTTCACTAGGATCGAGTCCTATTTCACTAGGATCAAGTTCTATTTCACTAGGATCAAGTTTTATTTCACTAGGATCAAGTTCTATTTCACTAGGATCAAGTTCTATTTCACTAGGATCAAGTTCTATTTCACTAGGATCAAGTTCTATTTCACTAGGATCAAGTTCTATTTCACTAGGATCAAGTTCTATTTCAATAGGATCAAGTTCTATTTCACTAGGATCGAGTCCTATTTCACTAGGATCAAGTTCTATTTCACTAGGATCAAGTTCTATTTCACTAGGATCAAGTTCTATTTCACTAGGATCAAGTTCTATTTCACTAGGATCAAGTTCTATTTCTCTAGGATCAAGTTCTATTTCGCTAGGATCAAGTTCTATTTCACTAGGATCAAGTTCTATTTCACTAGGATCAAGTTCTATTTCACTAGGATCGAGTCCTATTTCACTAGGATCAAGTCCTTTTTCACTAGGATCAAGTTCTATTTCACTAGGATCGAGTCCTATTTCACTAGGATCAAGTCCTTTTTCACTAGGATCAAGTCCTATTTCAGTAGGATCAAATCCTATTTATCTAGGATAAAATCCTATTTCACTAGGATCAAATCCTATTTCAGTAGGATCAAATCCTATTTCACTAGGATCAAGTTCTATTTCACTAGGATCAAATTCTATTTCACTAGGATCAAATTCTATTTCACTAGGATCAAATCCTATTTCACTAGGATCAAATCCTATTTCACTAGGATCAAATCCTATTTCACTAGGATCAAATTCTATTTCACTAGGATCAAATCCTATTTCACTAGGATCAAGTTCTATTTCACTAGGATCAAATCCTATTTCACTAGGATCAAATCCTATTTCACTAGGATCAAATCCTATTTCAGTAGGATCAAATCCTATTTCAGTAGGATCAAATCCTATTTCACTAGGATCAAGTTCTATTTCACTAGGATCAAATTCTATTTCACTAGGATCAAATCCTATTTCAGTAGGATCAAATCCTATTTCAGTAGGATCAAATCCTATTTCACTAGGATCAAGTTCTATTTCACTAGGATCAAGTTCTATTTCACTAGGATCAAATTCTATTTCACTAGGATCAAATCCTATTTCAGTAGGATCAAATCCTATTTCAGTAGTATCAAATCCTATTTCACTAGGATCATGTTCTATTTCACTAGGATCAAGTCCTATTTCACTAGGATCAAGTTCTATTTCACTAGGATCAAGTCCTATTTCACTAGGATCAAGTTCTATTTCACTAGGATCAAGTCCTATTTCACTAGGATCAAGTTCTATTTCACTAGGATCAAGTTCTATTTCACTAGGATCAAGTTCTATTTCACTAGGATCAAGTTCTATTTCAATAGGATCAAGTTCTATTTCACTAGGATCGAGTCCTATTTCACTAGGATCAAGTTCTATTTCACTAGGATCAAGTTCTATTTCACTAGGATCAAGTTCTATTTCACTAGGATCAAGTTCTATTTCACTAGGATCAAGTTCTATTTCTCTAGGATCAAGTTCTATTTCGCTAGGATCAAGTTCTATTTCACTAGGATCAAGTTCTATTTCACTAGGATCAAGTTCTATTTCACTAGGATCGAGTCCTATTTCACTAGGATCAAGTCCTTTTTCACTAGGATCAAGTCCTATTTCAGTAGGATCAAATCCTATTTATCTAGGATCAAATCCTATTTATCTAGGATCAAATCCTATTTCACTAGGATCAAATCCTATTTCACTAGGATCAAATCCTATTTCACTAGGATCAAATCCTATTTCACTAGGATCAAGTTCTATTTCACTAGGATCAAATCCTATTTCACTAGGATCAAATCCTATTTCAGTAGGATCAAATCCTATTTTAGTAGGATCAAATCCTATTTCACTAGGATCAAGTTCTATTTCACTAGGATCAAATTCTATTTCACTAGGATCAAATCCTATTTCAGTAGGATCAAATCCTATTTCAGTAGGATCAAATCCTATTTCACTAGGATCAAGTTCTATTTCACTAGGATCAAGTTCTATTTCACTAGGATCAAATTCTATTTCACTAGGATCAAATCCTATTTCAGTAGGATCAAGTTCTATTTCACTAGGATCAAGTCCTATTTCACTAGGATCAAGTTCTATTTCACTAGAATCAAGTCCTATTTCACTAGGATCAAGTTCTATTTCACTAGGATCAAGTCCTATTTCACTAGGATCAAGTTCTATTTCACTAGGATCGAGTTCTATTTCACTAGGATCAAGTTCTATTTCACTAGGATCAAGTTCTATTTCACTAGGATCAAGTCCTATTTCACTAGGATCAAGTTCTATTTCACTAGGATCAAGTCCTATTTCACTAGGATCAAGTTCTATTTCACTAGGATCAAGTCCTATTTCACTAGGATCAAGTTCTATTTCACTAGGATCAAGTCCTATTTCAGTAGGATCAAATCCTATTTCAGTAGGATCAAATCCTATTTCACTAGGATCAAGTTCTATTTCACTAGGATCAAGTCCTATTTCACTAGGATCAAGTTCTATTTCACTAGGATCAAGTCCTATTTCACTAGGATCAAGTTCTATTTCACTAGGATCAAGTCCTATTTCACTAGGATCAAGTTCTATTTCACTAGGATCAAGTTCTATTTCACTAGGATCAAGTTCTATTTCACTAGGATCAAGTTCTATTTCACTAGGATCAAGTTCTATTTCACTAGGATCAAATCCTATTTCAGTAGGATCAAATCCTATTTCAGTAGGATCAAATCTTATTTCAGTAGGATCAAATCCTATTTCAGTAGGATCAAATCCTATTTCACTAGGATCAAGTTCTATTTCACTAGGATCAAGTCCTATTTCACTATGATCAAGTTCTATTTCACTAGGATCAAGTTCTATTTCACTAGGATCAAGTTCTATTACACTAGGATCAAGTTCTATTTCACTAGGATCAAGTTCTATTTCACTAGGATCAAGATCTATTTCACTAGGATCAAGTTCTATTTCACTAGGATCAAGTTCTATTTCACTAGGACCAAGTTCTATTCCACTAGGATCAAGTTCTATTTCACTAGGACCAAGTTCTATTTCACTAGGTTCAAGTCCCATTTCACTAGGATCAAGTTCTATTTCACTAGGATCAAGTCCCATTTCACTAGGATCAAGTTCTATTTCACTAGGATCAAGTCCTATTTCACTAGGATCAAGTTCTATTTCACTAGGATCAAGTTCTATTTCACTAGGATCAAGTCCTATTTCACTAGGATCAAGTTCTATTTCACTAGGATCAAGTCCTATTTCACTAGGATCAAGTTCTATTTCACTAGTATCAAGTTCTATTTCACTAGGATCAAGTTCTATTTCACTAGTATCAAGTTCTATTTCACTAGGATCAAGTTCTATTTCACTAGGATCAAGTTCTATTTCACTAGGATCAAATCCTATTTCACTAGGATCAAGTTCTATTTCACTAGGATCAAGTTCTATTTCACTAGGATCAAGTCCTATTTCACTAGGATCAAACAAAGTGTAAAAGATAAATATGCCGTCAGAGATTTCGAAACATTTTTCGACATCAAATTTTTTTTTGGTGAATCGGCAATGCATATGTTTTCACATGATATAAGTTACATGTAGTTATTGTTTTATATGAAGTGTCTTTACACACTTTTTGTTGTGTAATGAGTATAAATAGCACTGAAACATGCTTCATATTATAAACGAAAATTGAAAATACTCCTACCTAACAGTTTGTTTGAGGTGTAGGAATGCTTTGTGCGAATATTTAAAAAGGTACAGTTACTAATTTTCTTTCAGCTTGTATAAATAAAGAGGCTTATTATTGGATGTAGTTTTAAGATTCAAATATCAAGATGTCTATTCATCATCGGGAATTGTTTTTGTCCTAATGCTCCAAATTGACTCAGTATCAAAAAAACATAAGAATATTTACCAAAAAAACACCATGAAACACATATAAATATATAGTGTACCATATTGTGGGATAGACTCATATTTCTTATGTAGTTTATGTATTTTTGAAATGAAAATAATTTATATCTAATACTAATTTCATACTAGTTTCAACGTTTATTTATCATTGCATTTCAGTATCACTTTTAAATTGTTCAGAAATATCCTTTTATTTAATTTCTATTTTTACTACACCTTTATTTAATACCAGTTACAAATATCTCTGAAAATACTGACGGCATCCACAGTATAGCTAGTTACAGAAAATAGTAATTATTAGATAATATAGAAAACTTATTTCAATAAACTAGTCCATTAACTAGTCCAAAAGAATTCAGGTTCCATTATTCGAATTTCAGGGGAAGAAAATTAACTTGAAAGTCCACTCCATGCAATCTTTTCCATGGTTTCAACCCAATGCATCTAAAGTTCCTCATCATTTGCTGCCCATAGAATGTCTAGCATGTATTGGTTTCCATGAGCTTTTAAAGAAAGAAAAAGAATGAACACCGCTTGTTTCGAATGTCAGCTAGGTAGGCACAATATATTTAAATTAAATATATGAGTAAAGGTTGAAAATAGGAGAAACCTGTAATTAAAATATTCATTCACTTCATATATTCAGTTACAATTTAAACGATGGCCGAATATGCGATGTTTGTTTATCAAATTCTCACCCAAAATAAAAACAAAGAGTGTACAATCTGTTTCTTCTTCGTCAGGTTAGTATTTCGTACTATTGTTACACACAGAGTATCAAAACTTTAAAAGCATTTTGAAACATACACTGAACAAAAATGTACGCGATTTTCAGGTACTTACTTCTGCAATATAATCAATGTTGCAATAAACTAATCATTTTACTAGGAGTCTGGACAGGAACCAGTCTTAAATTACTAATTCAATAAGAAATAAAAAGAGCCAGTTTCAATCACCACATGATATGTTAGTTATTTACTCACTTATTCAACGGTATAATGAATTAATTATAATTCATTTGAATAAAACTGTTTATATCATTTCATAATTGAAGTAAAATAAAGTAAGTTATTCTTTTTCTCAATTCTATTGAATCTGGTTAGGGCTAATCCACACTATCGCTCCGGTCACGCTTCGCTCACGCTCCAGTCACGGTCCGGTCCAATATTCTTCAATGCATTTCACGTAGAGCATCCACACTGGCAGTGCCGGTCAGGTCACGCTCCAGTCACGCTCCAGTCACGCTCCGGTCACGATCCAATCCAAAGATATTTTGACTGGAGCGTGACCGGAGTGTCACTGCATGTGTGAATTAACAACGCTCCAGTCGCGGTCCAGTTTTATTATTTGCGTGCTTTTTCTTGAATATTACTATACAAATATATATGTCATGTGCATTTGACTGATCTGCAATATCGACCGATTTCGCTGCGTAATCAATTGATCAATCGTTATTGCAGCCATGGGCCGATAGTATAACCATCTATCGATTGTTGCGCGTGCGAATGATAAGATTATTTTAGTTTATGCATCTATTTGGCAAATTTTATTGCATATATCGATCAATAGCGGAAATATCGATCGATTCTGCGTGTTCGAATGATAGGGTATTTTTTAGGATATGCATTTAATTGTCTTGTTTTTAATGGAAAGATTAAATGGAATTTAATGGAAGGATTTTAATAAAACAAAAAAATTGTTACATTTCATTGGGTAACCATCAACCGATTGATGATTACTCTATGAAATGTAACAATTAGATATATAAATTATAAAAATCCATATCAATCGAACGCGCAACAATCGGTTGATGGTTTCCCTATTAAATATACCATTTAGATGCTTAAACTAAATACATTCTTTATCATTCGAACGCGCAGCAATCTATCGTTGGTTGCGCTATCGGTCGATGGCTGTGCTAACGATAGATCAACAAATTATGAAGCGAAATCAGTCGATATTGCTGCAGATCAGTCAAACGCGAGTGACATATATATAATACTTCTTACCTTAGAGTTAGACTCTAGAAGTCTAGATTCTTAGATATACAGTCAGATTTTTCTAGGAGTGATTGTGTTTTCAGTGTTGCATGTTTTCTTTTCTAAAATAATTTTCAATTTTAGACAGATTTTTTCAAAAGTTTCAATAGTCATCCGAAAATAATAGAAAAATTTAGTTCCGTCATCTAATAGATGAGGATACAACGAGTAGACATCCTTCACACTTCCTATCTTTTAGCATAGGATGAACTAAGTATCTCTTCTTTTTTATTTTCTATCATCCTGTTCATCATCAATTAAGCGTAATGATAATCACTAAAAAAAAGATGATACGGAAGGGACGGGAGCGAGAGCGGACCGTGACCGGACCAAACATGTGAATGCACCAGGATGAGACCGGACCGTGACTGGAGCGAGATCGGAGCGTGACCGGAGCGATGGTGTGGATCAGCCCTTAGTCTTTATTAATATATAATTTACGGTGTGATTATACCATAAAAAATAATTCTAATTTCCAAAGTAATAATCGGAAGAATTTATACGTATTTTTTCATTTGTAATTCAGAATGACTGACTTTTTTGAATATAGTGCAAAGTACGATTATTTAAAATTGTGAAATCAAAATGAAATGCAATACTATTACCAATGAAATAATACTGATTGAATACAATTGCAATAATATTATAATAATTAATTAGTAATTAACATCAAACTTGAACTGTTGTAATTTGTAAAATATCTCTATATATCTCCTCTATATTTCCCTCATCATTTCTGTGTTTGTTTTGCCTGTATTTAATTTATTAAACTTATCACAGGTGAATTGAGAGGGGGAGTTAATTAAATTACAAATAAGTTCACTTTAATTGAATTAAATTAATATAACAACAGCTTCTAATTATCTAATTACAGATTGAAAGGATATTCTATTGAATATAGTAATAACTTTAAAATGAATTTATGTGTGCTTTTATATACGATATATTGTATATTTGCATTCCATTAAAATCATTATAATTCGAGTAAAGATGCAATAAACTGGAATCCAAAATAAAATAAAATAACTGAATTAAAATCCATTTATAATCTACAGATGAAATAAATTCTTCATACACTATCTATATATATTTATATACTATATGCTATAATATTATCGCTATTTTTCAATTAATAACTTTAGCTAAATCTGAAGGCACAGAAATGTGGATGGTTAAATTACACAAATATTGATATTAATAAAAACGCGTTATTCTTAACGGGCAATTACACTAGTATGAATTACTGTAGCATATTTAGATGCAAGCTTTAATGCGGTTATTATTATTAAAAATGAGAGTCGCTCACCTCCCGCATTCCCGGAATCTCGTGTACGGGTGTCTGGTCGAGTTTCCGCCACGTCACCCGGGGTCTGGGGTCCCCAATGGCGGAGCAGGTCACCACCACACCCGACTTGTTGCTGAAGGTGACCACCCCGGGGGAAGAGTCCTTCTCCGTGTGGCCATCCCGGAGGATGGGCCCAGAGGGGAGGATTTGCTGGAGGTGACGGAGTGGAGTGGCGCGAGGGGAGAGGTGGTGTAGGGGGAGAGAGTGGGGGGTCAGGGAGAGGGGGAGGCAGTGCTTATCTGAAAAAAAAATTGTCATTGGTAAGCTTCAAAAAAATGGAATTATAAATAGTGTTGGCTGATAAAATCCACCCCTTAAATCCCACCCAAATAAGTTTCACTCAGGTAAATCAAAATTTATGAGTTTAAATTTATTCTCAACGTAATCTTGCTCTAATTTAATTATACGTATAATTTGTCATAGGACAAACTGTCGGACCACGAACTTGAAGTTATGTGAAAAGTGCAATACGCGATCAATTCTCCATTAGATCAATTCGATCGAATTTTCTATACTTTCTGTTTCTATACTATTTCATTCTACATTTTCTGCTTCCAAGCATTTTCTTTTTATGCCATGTCCTTTTACACTTTGTCCTTTTATACTTTGTCTCTCTAAACTATGTGCTTTTGTACTTTGTCTTTCAATACTTTGTCTTTCAATACTTAGTCTTTCTATACTTTATCCTAGTACCAAAATTACAAAGTAACCCTTCTTTATTGTAAATGCTCTCACTATATATTTATGGGCTCAATTGTCCGGGGTCCAATTGTCTTGTTCCCAATAATTGTCGATGAACAATTGTCTTGTTCCCAATAATTTTTGATGAACAATTGTCCTGGGGCTCAATTGCCCTGGACTCAATAGTTGGCGCCTTATTGTCTTCGGGCTCAATTGTCTTGGGCACAACTTTCAGCGTACCCAATTAATTGTCTCATGCCCAATTGTCGGTACTCTGAGTAAATTATTCTTTTAAACATAACCTTCTACAATTATGCTAGGTAACAAGCTTAGGTAACTAGGTACTTTATGTATATCGAACTTTTTTTAGATGATCTTCATTTTTAACGAAACTTCATTTTATCTATTCACACTTTCTTTCAAAACTCTCCATTTAACTCCTATCTGAGGGAGTTGATAGTTAGATGTTCTTTTGCCTGACACTTTGTCCCATAACTCCAATGTCTCATTGGAGTCGGGCGAGGTCGCCGACGACATGAGGATCGTGGATTTCACCCTAATCTTCAAGGCAGGTGAGACCACAGATAGTACTAACTTCAGGCCGATTACTTTGACATCGGTTCCTGGAAAGCTGCTTGAATCCATCATCAAGGATAGGGTTGTGGATCACCTGGAAGAACACCAACTCATAGGAAAGAGTCAGCATGGCTTTCTTCGCGGGAAGTCATGCCTGACAAACTTACTAGAGTTCTTCTACTACGTTCTTCAGGAGCATGACAAATTCAAAGCTGTTGACATCGTCTACCTTGATTTCAAGAAGGCATTTGACAAGGTACTTCACAAGAGGTTAATGGCGAAAATAGCAGCTATTGGTGTATGTGGTCGAGTCCTACAATGGATCAGGTCATGGCTAAATAACAGACGATGACCAAGAGTGGTGGTCAATAGCGTGGCCTCTGTGTGGAGCTCCGTAACCAGCGAGGTTCTTCAGGGCTCAATCCCTGGTCCTCTGCTCTTTATTATTTACATAAATGACGTTGACGTAGTACTCGTCAGTAGGGTATCCAAGTTTGCTGATGACACAAAAATTGGCATCAACGCTGCAAGTCCAGAGGCCATCAACAACTCCAACGTGATCTTTTCGGAGAATGGTCGGAAAAGTGGCAGATGCCCTTCAATGTGGACAAGTGTAGAGTACTTCATGCTGGTCGTAGGAACGCTGAAGCTGCCTACACGCTACTTGGAGCCACAATAGGAAGTTCTCTCAACAGTGCCTGGAAGCTGAGAAAAGATCAAACAAGATCCTAGGGTACATCAAGAGGCAATTCAGATACAGAAACAGAGAAACAGTGTTCACCCTGTACAACTCTCTGGTAAGACCTCTTTTGGAGTTTGAGGTCCAGCTCTGGTCACCGACGTTGCGAGCAGATGTCCAGCGGTTGGAACGGGTGCAAGCGAAGGCGACTAAACTTGTACCTGAAATCCGATCCAAGGGATACGCACGTCGGTTAGAAGACCTGGGCCTCTTCACGCTTGAGCAGCGACGTTTGAGAGGTCAACTCATTGAGACTTTTAAGATCCTTCGAGGGATAAGTCGAGTTGATCCCGAAGACTATTTTTCGCTGTGTGTGAACCCCACCCGCAACCACGGGTGGAAGGTGGTTCCGCCTTGGTTCACCACTGCTCAGCTGGAGAACTTCATGATGGTAAAGATCTGTAATGTTTGGAACAGACTGCCAGAAAATGTTGTCAGCAGCCTGACTGTTGACACATTCAAAAACCTGGCGCCTTTCCGCGGCTAGAGAGATCAGGTCACACTTTACGTCCTGTCACCGTCTCAAGGACTGCCTTCGGTCGGCCCCTGTGAAGGGGGCAGTGCTTGGCGTTTTTGACTGACCAAGTCCAGGATAAAACTTGGAGCTAATGATTGTACCCAAACTGTGCTCCTACGCCTGGTGAAGAATTCTTCCTCTGTCAGGTTTGGGAGTACGGTTTGGAGTGCGTAGGTTTCAAGTGGGGAGTGATGGAGAGAGATTCACCTTGCTCCGTTGTTTATCCAACGTCGAGCGCACAGCTGGCTGTGAACAGAGGCCATCCTTGGATGGGTATATAGAGCTTTTTGATGGTCCCTTTATCCTTGTGACTCCTTGTGATAATTCCAAGAGCATAGTCTCCATAACTCGAAGAGGATACTCACCATACCTCCAAGAGTATTTTCTCCATAACTCCAAAAGAATACTCTCAATAGCTCCAAGAGTATTTTCTCCATAACTCCAAGAGCATTCTCTTCATAACTCCAAGTGCATTCTCTCCATAACTCCAAGAGCATTCTCTCCATAACTCCAAGAGCATTCTCTCCATAACTCCAAGAGCATTCTCTCCATAACTCCAAGTGCATTCTCTCCATAACTCCAAGAGCATTCTCTCCATAACTCCAAGAGCATTCTCTCCATAACTCCAAGAGCATTCTCTCCATAACTCCAAGAGCATTCTCTCCATAACTCCAAGAGCATTCTCTCCATAACTGCAAGAGCATTCTCTCCATAACTGCAAGAGCATTCTCTCCATAACTGCAAGAGCATTCTCTCCATAACTCCAAGAGAATACTCTCATAACTCCAAGAGAATATTCTCCATAACTCCAAGAGCATTCTCTCCATAACTCCAAGAGAATACTCTCCATAACTCCAAGAGAATACTCTCCATAACTCCAAGAGAATACTAACTCCAAGAGAATACTCTCCATAACTCCAAGAGAAAACTTCTACTTCAGTTGTTCCCTATCGAATAGCATCAGCTATCAATCATTCCAGTAGGGTATAATAGATTTTATCACACTATTATTGTAAAGTTACGTCCAAGCGGGCGTTTATTGCATTTGGCTTTAATTAAATTTGACGTTTGGCTCAGTCTCTTTGCAATAAATTACAATGTTTTCATGCATTGGCCCTCGCTGTCACAAAATTCATCCCCTGATTCCAAACAGAAAAGAATGAAGGCAAGGAGATGCAGTTACTCTGATACAGTGTTAGGGTAAAAGATCAGTTACCGGTTGTGATGAAGGGTAACAGCTTAAAATTTTAAGTTGACTCAACAAAAAAATTTTTTTAACAATACATAAAGGAACGTTGCAGTGATTTGACAAGGTTGTGTTAGGTCTATCAGAAATTGGTATCACATTGATTAATTATACCAACTTTCCGATTACTGTGTATGGATGAGTACTGTGACGTATCTTTACTCAAAATAAATAAGTGTGTATATAACTTTTATAAATACTACGGATGTATTTGAAGTAAAGTCCCTTGAACTTTTTCATACATTATCTCCATATCACGTCACAGAATTAATCTGAAATTAGGCAAGTCATGTTCTATTATAACATAAAAAGTTATTAACCTCTTCTATAGTGTAAACAAAATAAACTTGACACAAAATCTTCTCCAATAACATAAAAACAAAATCCTCTTCTATAACATAAAAACAAAATCCTCTTCTATAACGTAAAAACAAAATCCTCTTTTATAACATAAAAACAAAATCCTCTTCTATAACGTAAAAACAAAATCCTTTTCTTTAACATAAAAACAAAATCCTCTTCTATAACAAAAAAACAAAATCCTCTTCTATAACGTAAAAACAAAATCCTCTTCTATAACATAAAAACAAAATCCTCTTCTATAACAAAAAAACAAAATCCTCTTCTATAACGTAAAAACAAAATACTCTTCCATAACGTAAAAACAAAATCCTCTTCTATAACATAAAAACAAAATACTCTTCCATAACGTAAAAACAAAATCCTCTTCCATAACGTAAAAACAAAATACTCTTCCATAACGTAAAAACAAAAATCCTCTTCTATAACGTAAAAAACAAAATCCTCTTATATAACGTAAAAACAAAATCCTCTTCTATAACATAAAAACAAAAATCCTCTTATATAACATAAAAACAAAATCCTCTTCTATAACGTAAAAACAAAATCCTCTTCTATAACATAAAAACAAAATCCTCTTCTATAACATAAAAACATAATCCTCTTCTATAACGTAAAAACAAAATCCTTTTCTATAACATAAAAACAAAATCCTCTTCTATAACATAAAAACAAAATCCTCTTCTATAGCAAAAAAACAAAATCCTCTTATATAACATAAAAACAAAAATCCTCTTCTATAACGTAAAAACAAAATCCTCTTATATAACGTAAAAACAAAATCCTCTTCTATAACATAAAAACAAAAATCCTCTTATATAACGTAAAAACAAAATCCTCTTCTATAACGTAAAAACAAAATCCTCTTCTATAACATAAAAACAAAATCCTCTTCTATAACATAAAAACAAAATCCTTTTCTATAACATAAAAACAAAATCCTCTTCTATAACGTAAACACAAAATCCTCTTCTATAATATAAAAACAAAATCCTCTTCTATAGCAAAAAAACAAAATCCTCTTATATAACGTAAAAACAAAAATCCTATTTCACGATATTCCTCATTTCAATGTTCTTTTATATCGTATCAATTTATTATAACTATTCCTTATGAATGTTCTGAAGTTTGTCCGAAACCCCCTATTTTTGGCCAACCTTAATATCCTATTTCACGGAGTTAAATTTTATGTATCATGATTTAATAAGACTTTATGTTCCTCATACCCATATATATTTCACAGTTTTGGTAGACTACAATTAATTACTGTTCATATCATAAACAGTACGTCATTCTCTCGATATTGTATCAATAACTATCATAAACAGTACGTCATTCTCTCGATATTGTAACAATAACTATCATAAACAGTATGTCATTCTCTCGATATTGTAACAATAACTATCATAAACAGTACGTCATTCTCTCGATATTGTAACAATAACTATCATAAACAGTATGTCATTCTCTCGATATTGTAACAATAACTATCATAAACAGTACGTCATTCTCTCGATATTGTAACAATAACTATCATAAACAGTACGTCATTCTCTCGATATTGTAACAATAACTATCATACACAGTACGTCATTCTCTCGATATTGTAACAATAACTATCATACACAGTACGTCATTCTCTCGATATTGTAACAATAACTATCATACATAGTACGTCATTCTCTCGATATTGTAATAATAACTATCATAAACAGTATGTCATTCTCTCGATATTGTAACAATAACTATCATAAACAGTACGTCATTCTCTCGATATTGTAACAATAACTATCATAAACAGTACGTCATTCTCTCGATATTGTAACAATAACTATCATACACAGTACGTCATTCTCTCGATATTGTAACAATAACTATCATACATAGTACGTCATTCTCTCGATATTGTAACAATAACTATCATACATAGTACGTCATTCTCTCGATATTGTAACAATAACTATCATAAACAGTATGTCATTCTCTCGATATTGTAACAATAACTATCATAAACAGTACGTCATTCTCTCGATATTGTAACAATAACTATCATACACAGTACGTCATTCTCTCGATATTGTAACATTAACTATCATACACAGTACGTCATTCTCTCGATATTGTAACAATAACTATCATAAACAGTACGTCATTCTCTCGATATTGTAACAATAACTATCATAAACAGTACGTCATTCTCTCTATATTGTAACAATAACTATCATAAACAGTACGTCATTCTCTCGATATTGTAACAATAACTATCATACACAGTACGTCATTCTCTCGATATTGTAACAATAACTATCATACACAGTACGTCATTAGTACGTCATTCTCTCGATATTGTAACAATAACTATCATACACAGTACGTCATTCTCTCGATATTGTAACAATAACTATCATACACAGTACGTCATTCTCTCGATATTGTAACAATAACTATCATACACAGTACGTCATTCTCTCGATATTGTAACAATAACTATCATACACAGTACGTCATTCTCTCGATATTGTAACAATAACTATCATACACAGTACGTCATTCTCTCGATATTGTAACAATAACTATCATACACAGTACGTCATTCTCTCGATATTGTAACAATAACTATCATACACAGTACGTCATTCTCTCGATATTGTAACAATAACTATCATACACAGTACGTCATTCTCTCGATATTGTAACAATAACTATCATACACAGTACGTCATTCTCTCGATATTGTAACAATAACTATCATACACAGTACGTCATTCTCTCGATATTGTAACAATAACTATCATACACAGTACGTCATTCTCTCGATATTGTAACAATAACTATCATAAACAGTACGTCATTCTCTCGATATTGTAACAATAACTATCATAAACAGTACGTCATTCTCTCGATATTGTAACAATAACTATCATACACAGTACGTCATTCTCTCGATATTGTAACAATAACTATCATACACAGTACGTCATTCTCTCGATATTGTAACAATAACTATCATACACAGTACGTCATTCTCTCGATATTGTAACAATAACTATCATACACAGTACGTCATTCTCTCGATATTGTAACAATAACTATCATACACAGTACGTCATTCTCTCGATATTGTAACAATAACTATCATACACAGTACGTCATTCTCTCGATATTGTAACAATAACTATCATACACAGTACGTCATTCTCTCGATATTGTAACAATAACTATCATACACAGTACGTCATTCTCTCGATATTGTAACAATAACTATCATACACAGTACGTCATTCTCTCGATATTGTAACAATAACTATCATACACAGTACGTCATTCTCTCGATATTGTAACAATAACTATCATACACAGTACGTCATTCTCTCGATATTGTAACAATAACTATCATACACAGTACGTCATTCTCTCGATATTGTAACAATAACTATCACACAGTACGTCATTCTCTCGATATTGTAACAATAACTATCATAAACAGTACGTCATTCTCTCGATATTGTAACAATAACTATCATAAACAGTACGTCATTCTCTCGATATTGTAACAATAACTATCATAAACAGTACGTCATTCTCTCGATATTGTAACAATAACTATCATAAACAGTACGTCATTCTCTCGATATTGTAACAATAACTATCATAAACAGTACGTCATTCTCTCGATATTGTAACAATAACTATCATACACAGTACGTCATTCTCTCGATATTGTAACAATAACTATCATACACAGTACGTCATTCTCTCGATATTGTAACAATAACTATCATACATAGTACGTCATTCTCTCGATATTGTAACAATAACTATCATAAACAGTATGTCATTCTCTCGATATTGTAACAATAACTATCATAAACAGTACGTCATTCTCTCGATATTGTAACAATAACTATCATAAACAGTACGTCATTCTCTCGATATTGTAACAATAACTATCATACACAGTACGTCATTCTCTCGATATTGTAACAATAACTATCATACATAGTACGTCATTCTCTCGATATTGTAACAATAACTATCATACATAGTACGTCATTCTCTCGATATTGTAACAATAACTATCATAAACAGTATGTCATTCTCTCGATATTGTAACAATAACTATCATAAACAGTACGTCATTCTCTCGATATTGTAACAATAACTATCATACACAGTACGTCATTCTCTCGATATTGTAACATTAACTATCATACACAGTACGTCATTCTCTCGATATTGTAACAATAACTATCATAAACAGTACGTCATTCTCTCGATATTGTAACAATAACTATCATAAACAGTACGTCATTCTCTCTATATTGTAACAATAACTATCATAAACAGTACGTCATTCTCTCGATATTGTAACAATAACTATCATACACAGTACGTCATTCTCTCGATATTGTAACAATAACTATCATACACAGTACGTCATTCTCTCGATATTGTAACAATAACTATCATACACAGTACGTCATTCTCTCGATATTGTAACAATAACTATCATACACAGTACGTCATTCTCTCGATATTGTAACAATAACTATCATACACAGTACGTCATTCTCTCGATATTGTAACAATAACTATCATACACAGTACGTCATTCTCTCGATATTGTAACAATAACTATCATACACAGTACGTCATTCTCTCGATATTGTAACAATAACTATCATACACAGTACGTCATTCTCTCGATATTGTAACAATAACTATCATACACAGTACGTCATTCTCTCAATATTGTAACAATAACTATCATACACAGTACGTCATTCTCTCGATGTTGTAACAATAACTATCATACACAGTACGTCATTCTCTCGATATTGTAACAATAACTATCATACACAGTACGTCATTCTCTCGATATTGTAACAATAACTATCATAAACAGTACGTCATTCTCTCGATATTGTAACAATAACTATCATACACAGTACGTCATTCTCTCGATATTGTAACAATAACTATCATACACAGTACGTCATTCTCTCGATATTGTAACAATAACTATCATACACAGTACGTCATTCTCTCGATATTGTAACAATAACTATCATACATAGTACGTCATTCTCTCAATATTGTAACAATAACTATCATACACAGTACGTCATTCTCTCAATATTGTAACAATAACTATCATACACAGTACGTCATTCTCTCAATATTGTAACAATAACTATCATACACAGTACGTCATTCTCTCAATATTGTAACAATAACTATCATACACAGTACGTCATTCTCTCAATATTGTAACAATAACTATCATACACAGTACGTCATTCTCTCAATATTGTAACAATAACTATCATACACAGTCCGTTTTTCACATCGCGATCTGCATCGCAATAATCATTTTCCGTGGCTAATATCGTATCTCCCCTACAAATGTCCCCTCATATATTCTAACTTTTACCCTCCCCTAACTAAAATTGATGAATAAATTACATTTATTAATATCATCATCGCTGTGCGGATACTATTTTACTTAGTGTACTAATTGGTTTGTTATACTATATAACTATATATGTCGTAATGACTTATGCTGCCACGTTACAGTGTCATCTGATCTTTTAATTACTGCCGTAATGACATTTTGATATCACCAATAGCATGCAATTAAGTCTAATTAGTACCCTTTTAAAACACATTAATCTATTAGTTCTATATTTATAGCGATGCATCTGTCATGGAGATGATTTTAATTCATTGATGTTAATTCAATGGACATATTAAATTAAATTACTACCTGCAACATATAATGATCATTAATTATAAGAATAGTGTGGAACTGTGCGACATAGTTGGCCAAAGTTTGCATAAATTATTTAATTGCCAAATTTATTCATTTTCCAGTCTTGTGATTTCGTTTATAGATTTTATGCAGTGAATTCTGCCATAAAAATTCAGATTGAATATCCCATTAAAATTTCATCGATGTAGCAAAAAAGTGACATAGTAACTTGTTAATATTTGAAAATATTCTAGGCATGTTTTTAATGGTGAGAGCTTAGTAATTTGGAGGGAAAAGAGTAAAACCTGTGGGTAATCTTTTTTGTGAGTAATCTTGTTTGTGGGTAATCTTGTTTGTGGGTAATCTTGTTTGAGGGTAATCTTTTTTGTGGGTAATCTATTTTGTGGGTAATCTTTTTTGAGGGTAATCTTGTTTGTGGGTAATCTTTTTTGTGGGTAATCTTGTTTGTGGGTAATCTTGTTTGTGGTAATCTTTTTTGTGGATAATCTTGTTTGTGGATAATCTTGTTTGTGGGTAATCTTGTTTGTGGGTAATCTTGTTTGTGGGTAATCTTGTTTGTGGGTAATCTTGTTTGTGGGTAATCTTGTTTGTGGGTAATCTTGTTTGTGGATAATCTTGTTTGTGGGTAATCTTGTGTGTGGGTAATCTTGTTTGTGGATAATCTTGTTTGTGGTTAATCTTGTTTGTGGGTAATCTTGTTTGTGGTAATCTTTTTTGTGGATAATCTTGTTTGTGGTTAATCTTTTTTGTGGTTAAACATTTTTGTGGGTGATCTTGTTTGTGGGTAATCTTGTTTGTGGGTAATCTTGTTTGTGGGTAATCTTGTTTGTGGATAATCTTGTGTGTGGGTAATCTTGTTTGTGGATAATCTTGTTTGTGGTTAATCTTATTTGTGGTTAATCTTTTTTGTGGTTAAACATTTTTGTGGGTGATCTTGTTTGTGGGTGATCTTGTTTGTGGGTAATCTTTTTGTAAGTAATTTTGTATGCAGATATATTTCAGGTTGGTATTCGACCGAATATATAACAGAATTCATATCAATGTATTGTTTACAGTTAAGATTATTCATTTTTTTATGTGTATTTCATCCCAGGTAAATCAGTAAAGTTTAAATTTTTCAGTATCGATGTTACGTCCACGAAATGCTATATTTTATATTATAAAGTGTTTATATTTTATATTTTACATTATTTACCTATTTTTGTTAGTAGAAAACCCATTTGTTGATGGCAATTAGAAATTCATGGTCTTCAAATATCGTGACCGGAAATTTCAGCCGTAAGAAAATTTGCCTAAGGAATTTTCGTCGTAAGGAATTTTCGCCGTAAGAATTTTGTCTGAGAGCCCCAGACAAATTAAATGATCACCACATTAATTGATTGAATTGAGAGAGTCACAATAGTTAAACAAAACACTTGATAGCAAACAATAACAATTTCATGGTTCTAGGTAAATTCCCCCGCGGAAAATTCCACCACGGAAAGTTCCACCAGGTAAGTTTCCCCGCTGGTAAGTTCCACCACGGAATATTCCAACGCTGGAAAATTCCACCACGGAAGATTCCACCGCATATTATTGGATTTCATTTACAGAAGGTATAACATTTAATATTAACTGATTTATAGAAAAATGTTTTTTTTTGTGGTAACCGAACAACATTTCATCAGTTAGAAATTTAAGAAACTATAAGAATATGTTATGTTAAGTCTAGAACTACGAGATAAGCTAAGGCGAACATACAAAATAATAGACAGATCAAACTATCTTTTAAATGTGAATCAATTAAATTGTTAATAAAATATAAATGGTGGAAATTCAACAATAAAGTTCCGCTGCCTTAGAGACCAACAATTAAGATTCGGCTTGATTCTCTTTTAAGCATATATATGATGAAACTGAAATTAAGGATTATATTTTGTTTGTAATATAAATTTTATTATATATATATATTATCTATCACCCAAGTTTTTAAATGTACCAAAATATTTTACAATTTTAATCAGCGACGGTAAAAGAGAGAATCAGTTTGGAACGTACTAAAATGAAATGTTTAATTAGTATCGATATATTTTAATATAAAGGGAAAAATTACAAAGCGGAAACTTTCTGTGACTGCTCAATAATCTCCTTTGAAAATATTACAAAATAAATTTCAAACAAGATGTTTTTCAACTAAATTCAGAAAATAGAGTTAAGCAGGTAAATTGCGGTACATTAACTAGCTTCGATCTGAAACCAAAGACATACGGATCAAAATCATAAATTCAAAACTCACATAAGATATATAAGACATAACACGTACACGTACAGAGTTTCTTTTGATATGCAACATCTTAATATAAATGCAGTTCAGCAGGTCTCTGATTTAAATTGACTCTAAAGAAATAGACATTAAAAACATGCTTGCCATATTGCTATTTAATATTAACCTTTTCAATAATGAAACATAACAAAAATTATTTTTGTATCAAATATTAAAATCTGAACTTTAGTGTTTCTGTTGATAGATTCAAAAAGCTAAATTTATCAGTGTTGCCACAGGTTGGTATTCCAATACCAGCGTCATAGTCTGTCACTATTAACCATTTAAATATTCAATGCCCATATGATAAATTATTAATTGTTTTATATTTAAAAGGAAGATTTATTCATTTATAATTATCAATTACCTAGACTTAGAAATACATTTTAAAATAAACTGTTTATTTATACTGTTTAATTGTATATTTTTTTCTAAATGGTGGAACTTTCCGCGGGGGAACTTTCTGCAGTGGAATTTACCGGCCACGCAATATCATACAATGAAAAAACAAAATTGGATGGACAATCAAACTTAATTATTTGTTCTTAGATTGTTCTTTATTTTTTTATTAAACTTAATTTTGATGATGTCATGAAAATTTACACGATATCAGTTGGTAGGTAAACTTGTTACCAAATGCAATTACACGATCAACTTGTGTTATGAATCATTATCCATCAAAAAAAAAGATTTTTTTTCCATTTTTACCATGTTTATCAATTTTTATAACGCCGAGGTTTTAGATTTTTGTTTTAAGTACGAGGTTTTAGATTTTTGTATTAGGTAGGTAGTCTCGTATTCTTTATTTACTATCACTTCTTTACATTCCTCTTCCGTCCGTGAGTGCAGTCACCGGTATTTGTGTCCTTTTTCGTCACATTCCTTGGTAAGTGACTGCATTCACGTAGTAGCTTTTCTGCATCCATGATCATTATCACCGACGGTTCACGAAACTTTGTTCACTAAGCCACATTCCTTTCTGACTGCTTCATCCAGTCCCTTGTACTTAATTTCCTTTTGACATAAGCGATATTGCTTTTGGCTCCAAAGCATACGTTAAACCAATACTAAAATTCAATTAAAATAAAACTGAAAATCAGAATGAATTCACTATTTATATATACATAGTCTGCTTTTTCTTTTTATCAGTATCCTATTAACTGGGGTTGGAGATGGACCCAAGCAATTATTTTGGTGATAACTTTAAATTATTTATCTGGGGCTCTTAAGCCGAGAGTTAAAAATTTAATTTACGGCGAAAACTCCTTACAGCGTAAATTCCTTGCGGTTAATTTTCTGACGGCGAATTTTCTTGTGGTGAAATTTTCTACGGCGAATTTTCTTGCGGCGAAAATTCCTAGTACCTTCAAATATATGTACCCCGTTAAATCACACACCGGTAAATGCCACCCCTGCTAATCAATTACACTTTTCTTGTAGGTTTAGATTAGCGTTTCGGATTGGGTCTCTCTCTCTAATTCCTATACACCTAATTCCTAGTTCTTGCCAAAAAAATACCCCAATGGAAAAAAAAACGCGGAAAAAAATATCCCGGTAAAAAATCCTGTCTGAAAACATTTTTGTACCTTATTTATCTCTCTATACATCCCTAGTTTGAATCCCTGACCATCATGTTCAAGTTAGATGCTTAATAAAATCATAACATTTTTGTGCTGTGTAGTGGCTGTAGTTGTATAAGATAACGAAGATGTAATATGTTCTATTTAAATAAGTTGAGAACAGTACTTGGAAGACACTCTACACATACATATGAAGACAACAGAGGGAGTCAAGAAAAAACACATTATTAAGATAGAGATGTGGAACATGTACACAAGAGTGAAAAGTGGTCAAACGAAGTTAAACAATGGTATCGAAGGCTGGCATCGGGGTTTTTGTATTAGTGTTGGGTGTTCTCATCCAAATTTGTGGAGTTTTCGAAGATGTCTACAAAAATAACAATAATTTCAGAAACTTCGCTCTGAGGAACTTAGTGCTGTTAACACTCCTCCTCCGAAGAAGCACAAAAATATAAAGACTGTTTTCTTAGACTGCTAATGTTGTGGAGAAATATAATACGAATATAGTTCAGTTATAGATCGACTTTATTAAGGCAATAGCCAACAATAGCCTTCAAACAATAAAGCTCAGTAAAATCTCAGCTTTCAAACATGCATATGCGACCTTACCAATAAGTTATAAACAACTCATCTGAACGCGTCACAAATTACACAATTTTTTTTCTTCAAAATTAAACACTATAAATGATATTACATAATAATAGGATTTCTATGTTTCATCTAAAATGATTGAAAATTATAATACAGTAGAGTTCCTCAATTACGGACAACTGGGCAGTCCATAAATTTTCTATTCCGTAAATAATGTAATTCTATTTTATGTAATATAAGATAAAAGAATACATTTTTCCTAAGTTCTTAAAACAGAAATGAAAAGTGAAATTGTAAGTACGTAAATATTTAATTGTTTTTATTCTTTTTCAACTTAGTTTCTAAAAATAAATCCTTTACAATTTACATCATCTATAATATCCATTGGTGTCTTAAATAGCATCCTTTTACACATCGACTACACAGTGGTACACATGTGTACCACTGTGTAAATTGCTTACTGAGAAGATGGTGCTGATATGGTACACGGAAAATGTCAGGCGGAAAATTGCCAGTGACTTGCTGGCAATTTAATGACTTAGTGACTAATAACATTTTAATTAATAAAAGAATGGCGTTCGTCCTTCGTGAAGTAGTTAATGGTACTTTCATTTTCACTTAGTATACAGAACAATAATGATAGTTAAATGTAGACATATTTATTAGATAAATATATAAAAAAATACTTTATAAATATAACAAATATAAAAAAATATTAAATTAAAAAGAACTAAAATTTTCTTAGAAAATACTAAGAGAAGAAACTAAGGAATAATTGTATTAGGGACAGAGTACAATTTCTTTGTTTACACAAAGCATCTTTATATTACTAATTAGTTCTTTTTTTTATACATATTTTTTTATTTTAATATATTTAAAAAAAAATTATATTTTATAATTTTTTTTATATTTTATAATTTTTTTTTTTATATTTTATAATTTTTTTTATATAATTATTACAATTCATAAAATTTTTTTATAGTTTTTATAATTTTTTTATAATAATTTGAGAATTGAACAAGTCTTCAAGCTGCCTATAGCCAACTCATTATAAAACAATTTCGATCGATGTTTGTGAAATATTAAGAGTTTGCAATCCAACATCAATGATTATCAAACTGTACTTACCTAATTCTCTGACAAATCAAATTCACCCGATTGAATTGTATTGTATAGTAATTAATAATTCTTTTTACATATAAATGAAAATTGTAAAAATGAAAGTGTTAATGACATGGAGAATAAAAATGTAAATGTAATAAATATTGAACATACCTATGTTGATTTAATATTCACAAAATTTATAATTTATAAAATATTTATTATAAATCTCATAAATATATAAGATCCTTATAAATATCTTAACATGTTTTAAAAATGTACGTGATTTAGCAAATAAGTTAAAAATGGTAATTATAATTTCTTTGAGTGTACTGAAGTTTGGTCTACTGTGTGTTTAATAATGTAGTTTTGTTGAAATGTTATTTTCCTTTAAATATTGAGTAATCCAACATCCTTATAGTAATTACTGTAAGAATGAATGTCACCCTAACCCGTTAACAATTAAAATGTTCTTAGAATGTGTTTATAACTAAATAATATTTCAGAAAAGTCAACAAATACATAAATTGCCATTAAGTGACTGGCAGTTTTCCGCGTCAGCAGTTTTCCGCCTGGCAATTTTCCGCCTAGCAATTTTCCGCCTGGCAGTTTTCCGAACACCAGAAATATATATCATTATCTATATTTAAAACACTATTTACATTGTGACTATGAGTAGCACATTTGTCCCACTGTTTTTAGATCTCGATTATATTACATTAAAATGTTTCCATAATACCATAAATTTTGCATTCCATAATTAATAAGTCTTACTGTATTTCTAAAGACTTTCTTATCATATCCTTCCGTGAACAAACCATAGTTTGAACGGAAAGATGGTTTTATGGATGTCGATTTTGAATTTAATTTATAATAAAGCACAGCTCAAGATACAAGACTCTAATTTGTAAAGATATTACTATGGAAAGATATTACTATGTAAAGATATTACTATGTAAAGATATTACTATGTAAAGATATTACTATGTAAAGATATTACTATGTAAAGATATTACTATGTTAAGATATTACTATGTAAAGATATTACTATGTAAAGATATTACTATGTTAAGATATTACTATGTAAAGATATTACTATGTAAAGATATTACTATGTTAAGATATTACTATGTTAAGATATTACTATGTAAAGATATTACTATGTAAAGATATTACTATGTTAAGATATTACTATGTTAAGATATTACTATGTAAAGATATTACTATGTAAAGATATTACTATGTTAAGATATTACTATGTTAAGATATTACTATGTTAAGATATTACTATGTTAAGATATTACTATGTTAAAATATTACTATGTTAAGATATTACTATGTCAAGATATTACTATGTAAAGATGTTACTATGTATAGATATTACTATGTAAAATATTACTAGGTTTGTAAAATATTACTATGTAAAATAGTACTATGTAAAATAGTACTATGTAAGATATTACTATGTAAAATATTACTATGTAAAGTTATTACTATGTGAAGATATTACTATGTAAGATATTACTATGTAAAATATTCCTATGTAAGATATTACTATGTAAGATATTACTATGTAAATTATTGCTATGTAAAATATTACTATGTAAAGTTATTACTATGTGAAGATATTACTATGTAAAATATTACTATGTAAAATATTACTATGTAAGATATTACTATGTAAAATATTGCTATGTAAAATATTACTATGTAAAGTTATTACTATGTGAAGATATTACTATGTAAGATATTACTATGTAAAATATTACTAGGTTTGTAAAATATTACTATGTAAAATATTACTATGTACAATATTACTATGTACAATATTACTATGTAAAGATATTACTAATAACGTTTCGATAGCTCTAGACTATTTTTCAAAATGTTCGTTGCACTATTATGTCTGTTCAAGCACTGAAATATTAAATACTAATAGCCTTGTTGCAAGAAAATTTCAATATATATTAATGAACATAGCAATAAATTATTAAAAATTAGTACTATTACTAGGGTTGTGATAATACGCTTATAAAATCATAGATCCTGAAAATATTATAGACGGAGAGAATTAAAGAGTATTGAATGGTTCTAAACCATCGCCTATAATATTTGATACCATTTTATTTCTTTCTGTCTATGACATTCTTAAGATATATGACCTTAAAAGCATATTGTCACAACCCTAATTAATATTTAACAACTCCATGTAACATTTACCAGTCCACAGGTATTACATCTAGAGCATTACTAACACTATGACACTTTGCGAGCTAATGGCACATTATTTTCGAGTTATTTTTCGAGTTCATTGCAATTTTAATGTAATAAAGAGCACACGGAAATTGGGGTATCACATAACACTATAAAATAAGATAGAGCACAAAGACACCGTAAAACTTGAGGTATCACATGAAATGCAATTACATTTCAACTCAGTCTGTTTAGAGGGTAGGTGAAATATGTAATTTATTCATAAACTGTGTTTGGAAGTTATTCTTTATTGAAATCATTTTAAGGGGACCGTAAATGGAAAAATCACATATATTAAAAAGAATTATTGCTTAAATAATTGCTTCATAATCTTCCAATAGTGTGGTCAAAATACCGAAGCTCTAGTCACGCAGTGGATCTTAAAGTATTTTTTTCGCACACCCCTTGCTTTTCTCAGGCACCCCCTGAGCATTGTATTGCATTGAAATAGATTGAAAAAGCTACAATTATAATATATTTGGTTACTATGATTTGAGAATTGAATATGAAAATTGAAAAAGTAAGGAAAAGGATAGTTTTATTTTCATAATGTAAAATTATTTTTTTATGTAAGGAAAATAAAAATCCATTAGAAATTAAAGAAAACCATATAAGTTGTGATGATAATAATATATTGTGTTAGATTATAGTACAGAAGGAATAAAAGTTACAGGCACACAAAACGAGAAATCCCATACTCAAAGATTTAAAAAAAATTATCGAAAGCAACAATGATAATTAGGTGTTTATATCTGAAAAATTGTATATTCTGCACAATATTATTAACAAGAACCGAACTTATAAACAACAGCTATCTCATGCACCCCCTATACACAATCCATGCCCCAATGGGGTGCCGCGCACCCCTGTTTAAGAACCACTGCAGTCTAGTGTAACTCTAACCCCCTGGGAAGAGGGAGAAAGGGAAAGGAGTGACGTGGGGGTTAGGGAGTCAATGTGCACTCTAAAAACGGGTGACAGGACAATAACCCCCCGTGCAAAAAAAAAACCCAGCGGTCAAAAACCCCCCGTGCAATATACCCCCCGGACAAAAACCCCCGGTCGATATAAATAGCATAATTCATTTTAATTAGTTTTCACTAATTTTTTATTAATAAAATCACTATATGCTATAAATATAAAGAGATATAGTGCACCTAAGGTTAGGTTAGCGGTCCGATTGGGGGGTTTGGGGGGCAAGCCCCCCCCCCCCCCTCTCGGCCAGGTTTGATACTGACAAAATGTATACTTTACTTATTATTACAATAAAATAGGTAATTGTGTATACCTTATTTTTCAAAAAATTTGTCAAATTTTCGAAGAAAATGTAATAATTATTGGTTCGCATTGAATAATGTTTAATATATCAATAAAAATGAATTATGCTATTTATATAGACCGCGGGTTTTTTGCACCGGGGGTTTTTTGCTTGGGGGTTCTTGTCCGGGGGGTTTATTGCACGGGTTTTTTTTTGTCCATGGGGTATATTGCACGGGGGTTTTTTGACCGCGGGGGTTTTTTTGCTCGGGGGGTTATTGTCCTGGAATCCTAAAAACGATCTCTCAACCAATTATAATTCGTAATAATCATTTATCTCGCTATATCTGGTATCTAACGTGCCACTGATGGCACACACATTAAAGTAGGCAAAGAAATAGGTCTCAGTTACCCGCTACACCTCATACAAGCTGATTGAAACGGGTCAGATTATCAAACTTTGTATGGGATTTTCTAGTAGTTCAAAAAAGCTACAAATTTTAGTACTCAAAACCGTAAGGCTTTTTCAATTTTGAAGCTATTTCATTGGGGTTTTTGCATTCGACACTCCTGGAAATTCTCTACAACATAGCGTTCCTAATTTTTTATTTCATCCTTATTTTTCGAAAAAATTTGATTTTGTAAAATAAATTGTATTTTTTTTCACGAATTTTCTTTATTTCGAAAACAAATTAAAAAATTAAAATTCCATGGTAACTATTTTGTAGAGATTCTTCTGGAGAATCAAACGAAAAAAATCCCAATGCCATTGCTTCAAAATTGAAAAAGCCTTACGGTTTTTGAAGGGGGATTCAAAATTCATTCAAAATTTGAATAACTCGTTTTCTATGAGATGAATCGAAAAAATGCCCTGAACAAAATCAAAAGAAAATTCAAATTTACATATGGGTACCAAGTTTCAGAACCGTAGTTTCATTAATAAAAAAGTTTTCAAATCTCATTTACGGTCCCCTTAACTATCACAGAGACTGACTTTTCTGCTATTGAAATAATGCTGATATTTCCCTAAACGTAGAACAGTGTGACTGGTGCATAAAAACTATCTAGAAATATAAAAATTATAATCATTATATCGTTTTTCTTGTATAACCGAAGATGTGACATTGACGCATAATTCATAACTTACCCTATCCACATTTACGAAATTATGTTTCACCTCTTATAACTATAAGTTATTTTACAGTTCATATTGTTGTAGGTATCTACTAGCTTAAAATCTTTTCGAATTTTGAATGTTCAGGTTGGAAAGAGAAATATATTTGAGATGTTTCTTTATTATCATAGGAAGTATAGTTCTATATAAATTCTGAATCGAAATCATAATTTTTCTTTACTGTTATTATCTATATAAATATCTACAATATATGACTTAGTTACCTAATCACCAATTAAATCATTTATCGATTTATTTCATTGTATCTTTTTTTATTCGAGCCCCTCTCCTTCAAACCAAATTACCAAATTATTTCAGTACATAAAAATCCTTCAGAACATTCAGCGTTTAAATGTATGTGATACACATTTGTTTTGCTATCCCATTATTTTTATTAGCCTTGTTTTGTATTGTTATATATGTCATGAACACTGCAATAATAACTTTTCAGTTCAAATTACCTTCCATCTCTCACTTACTCATTGAATAGCATTGCTACAAGATATTACCCAGCAGCAAAGACAGTTGTCGTTTCTTGCCGAGAGATTGCAATGGGACATTGTTGCCAAAATGCATTGAACATAATCATCATTTGACCATAACTTAGCTTCCATTGTTATGTCAATAAAGGCATACCCCACTATTATTACTTCTCACACTTACAATAATCCAATAAGTGTGGGACCTGTCTCGCTTTTATTTCTCCTGATATAGAAAACAATTTAGAAGTAACTGTGGTAGTTTAGTTGGTAGTTTTCAGTTAAGCTGTTTTCGCCTTAGCTGATTACACATGTGGGATAGATTAAAATTAATTAAGTTAAGGCGAAAACAGCTTTAACTGAAAATGACCAATCAAATTACCAAAGTCTCTCCTAAAATATCTTCTGCACCAGGAGAAATGAAATCGAGAATGTCCCACACTTATTCGATTGTCATAAGTATCAGACGTAATAAGAGCAGGATAGACCTGTATAACATAGAAACCTATAACGGGCACTCGTTTCCTTTTCGTGACCTTGACCTTGACCTTTGACCCGAATTCTCCTAAAATCTAATCAAATGGTTCCTGGACATTGAACAATCGTTCCCCCAAATTTCAGGCAATTTAGTTGAATACTTTTAAGGTTATACGAATAACAAGATTACAAGTAAAAAATAAATAAATAACTTCTCATGTTATTCGTACGGGGATAAATATAGTCGATCAAAACATAATCCTCCACATTCTTCAAAGACATTAAGGGAGTTGTCAGTTAAATGGTTAAAACTCTTACAAATTTGAACAACTCATTGCACTTGACCTGAGGCAATTCTTACCTGTTATTTGGGTGAATTTCTAAATTCTCTCTATCTAGTAAACGAAAAGGGAACTTATATACAACTAGATTCGGTAGAGAGCGCATACCTTCACCGCCTATTTGACCTATTCTTTCCCAAAATCTTATATACTGGTAACTGAATAATGACCAATAGTCCCATCAAATTTCAGACAATTTGGTTGAATTTTTTTTGAGTTATCTAGTTATAAATGGCCTTGACCTTGATCTTTGACCTTTGACCTGATAGCTCCCAAAATCTGACAATATGGTTCCAGTATATTGACCAATCGTCCCACCAAGTTTTATTCAATATGGTTCAATACTTTTTGAGTTATAAATGACAATGACTTTGACCTTTGACCGGGTTGCTCCTAAAATTCTACCAGCAGGTCCCTGGACATTGACCAATCGTTTCAACAAATTTCAGGCAATTTGGTCAAACACTTTTTCAGTTAAGCGAATAACAAGATGATAAATAGATAAATGCCGTCTAAAATATAACCTTCCTGCATTCTGCGAAGGTAATGAATAGCTATTAGAAAGCAAGTACATAATATAAATGACTAATAATTTTCAAGCCGTGTTGTTAGTTATGATTGCTATAAACCGATTATTCAATCATTGGTGCTGCATAAGTAAACAGTTATAATGCTATATGTTAAATACAATTGTTAATGTCTATAAGGAAAAGAGTTTCGAATATTCAACTAAATTCGAAAACATGGATCACCATTGAAAGCCACCCCTCCCTCCTCTTTCGACAGTGTGACTGTTCACAGGTAGTAGCTGCACGGCTCAGTTCAATAGAAATGAAAGGCAGGCGTGAAAGTCACTGGTTCACAGATGTGATGAGGCTATCGAATTCTTTCATTGATTGAACATGCGGCACACGCCAAATATTCGCTTATTCAAAGCTGATGACAAAAGAAGGAATTTTTGGAATAATTCCCTAACTGAAATAGTTCGACAGTTTTGATATTGAGTGTAGAGAGTCAAATGCGCCTTTTGATATGTGAGCGAAAAGGACTTTTTTAGATATTAGGCAATGTAAGGATACATTCTAGATATCCTCTAACGAGCTATTCTTGAATATCTATATTTTCGAAATGTTCCTTTAGCATCTACTACTATAACATTCCGAGTAAGAAGTTCATCATCTGGAATGTTTCTTGGAATCATTCCAAGGGTTCCTATAACAAGGGATCATTCCAAATAAATTGTTAGTCTGAATTTATAGGTACGAACTTGTGATCATTGTAGACTTGCTGAATGGCGTGAAAGGATTGGTGATAGACAGACGAGCAAGGAATAGACGAACAACGAACATACGAGCAAGGAATAGATGAGCAACGAACAGACGAGCTAAAACATACGAGCAGCGAAAAGACGAGTACAGAATAGACGAGTAAAGAACAAGATCACTAAAAACAGATAATCAATAGAAATAAACACATTATAAACACATTCTTCTTAGATTAATAATTATGTTAGTTCTTCATTTCTATTGTAAAAATGTGCAAATAAATATCTAAATAACCCCACTGTTTAATACATTAATAATTAACTTATTAACTCACCGAATAACAGAAGAACTAGTAGTCTCACTGCTGCAAATCGGGTCATTTTGACTCGTTATCTACAGACTATCACCAGAAGTTGCCTTAGTCACTACATCATACTGTTGTAATCTGGTGGAGGACTGAAGTAGTCTGTAGAATAGTCACCCGGCACTAGACTGATTCTCAAAATGAAACACTTGACCAGCTTACAATGTAAGTCACTTCACCAGCTTTCAATGTAAGTCACTTCACCAGCTTACAATGTAAGTCACTTGACCAGCTTTCAATGTAAGTCACTTGACCAAATCTTGATCTACCAAATTCACAATAGTTTACCACACAAATATTCCCTCACTCTACTTTGGTTCATCAATCTCAATGAAGAAGCAAGTCAAACTCTAGTTCTTCTTTTCCTTAATTTGGTCATTGAGCAAAATGTATAAAATCTGCAAGAGAAGAAGCGTTATCCAGTTTTTTCGTGTGACGATTCTAACTTGTTATTCTGGTCTCGGTACGAGGGCCTTCAAGTGACGTCACGAATTCTCGCCAGAGATTAATGGTTACCGAAAAAAATGAATTTGATAATTAATCATAAGGCAAAGAATGGAAAACACTACCATACACTAACTCTCTGTACCAGAAAAACAGAGAGAGTACATTCGAGAGTTCAGAAGATCAATAGTTTGATCTAACATTTAATGTACTCCGTTCAATTTCTTTCTTCTATCCCATTTAGCAGCTCCAATGAACAATGGCAATATATTTGGCTTTGGAACATGATCGTCTAACCTAATTTGGATTCGAACGCCCAGAAATAAAGGAAATTCAGTGCGTTCAGAGAGGAAAAATTCTGTGGCTGTTTTGGGTTTGAGGTCAAAATACAATTAGAGATTTTAGTGGAGTTAGGGAATAGTGAAGAGTGTGGTGTGTATGTTTGTGGTGTGTGTACTGTTGTGTGTGTGGTAGTGTGTATGATGTATTGTTAGAATGGAAGACACATAAATAATAAATACTTTCATTCGCCTCTAAAGTATTATATCACCATTACGCATATTCCAATGATAAATTACAGCAGTAGCTAAAATAGAGGAGGAGGAGAGAAATAAAGTGGGGAAGTGATGAGGAGAACTAATATATTGAAACTAGCCCAGGTGATTCTTGATATAGTGATGAATAGAGTTATTTATCTGTAACTTAATATATAGCATATGAATGATGAGGATTAAATAGACTTAGAATGAGATAATAAATGTATATTACCGATATTTCTCCACGCAGATGAGAATTGAGGTGGAATGAATTGGTTATGTCCTGATCTATTATTGGTTTGATTGATTTATATATATTATCATCATGATTTATATGAGATGTATGTATGCATAGTTTAAATGTTACACACAATGATATGTGGGAGTAACAGTTTCCTCTAATTCAGCCTCTTACCATCTTATCATTGTGTTGAAAATAAACCACACCCATTAAAAATAGAACAAAATAGACCTACCCCCTTAAAATGGGCAAAATGAACCCCCACCCACATCAAAATGGGGCAAAATAAACCCTTACACTCTTTAAAATGGGGCAAAATAAACCCCCACCCGCTTAAAAATGGGACAAATAGTCCCTAGCTAGTACAGTTAGCGGTTTTGTTACACACATTACCATCTGTTAGGTGTGTAAGATGGCATACCTCAAGGTTCTATCTTTCATGCCGTATTTTTTCTTTTTTATGGATGAGTAATACGGCAATATTGTTTGAAATCAACAGTTAAATAGGAATGCTTATTACGAAATAGTTTCCAGATACGTCTCAATAGAGGAAGACATTATCGATATTCCTAATGGAAATTTCAATTCCTCTCAACAAGATGTTATGTAAAAAACAATAGCATGTTAAACAATAGACATTTCGTCCATTTTTTCCATTGCTCTCTGATACACTGACAGAGCCATTCTTTTTTTATAGAAGATGATGGACTTTAATACAGATGATTCATTTTAATTTACTGGTAGAGAATTAGAAAAAGATATTGCTAGCAATTTATTGTTCTTAGATTATTCAGTTAATTTCAAACTGTATTTTATGGACGCAAAGAAAGTAAATCTTGGTAGTTTTCTAAATTTCCATTGACCAATTTCACGGCACAGCTGCAAGTTATGACTTCATTATCCGAAGAGTTGCCAATTAGCAATTAATATCTTTTAAGGAGTCTGAAGGTAGGTTCTGAGTTACAGCCAATATCCTACTTTTCGCCTCACTAAATACACAAGAAAGCAAGCACACATAGACTTCCAAACAAAAGAAACTCTTTGAATCTTTTTCTTTGTAGTGCCGGGGAAGAGAATAGAAATGAGGCTATGAGAATTTAGGAGATCACTTTTATTCTGGCCCCTTAAGACTTTCCAGTCACCTTAAGGGCGATATTCACTCTTTTTACTACGCAATGTCAAACTTAAAGCCCTCGTCGAAGTTTTCTGATGGTATCAACTACATACTAAGGCAATTGATGTTATTGTTGCTTTAGAAGTGAGATGGTAATGAATGGAAAAGTGGCGATTCTAGGATTTAACTTAAACACATTGCCAAATCTGTTAACTCTTATTCTTAAGCCCTAAGAATAACTCAAAATCCCCTGAAAATTGTGGCAATGTAAACTAAGGAAATGATCGATGGCTACTGAACTCAACCTTCATATTTTCCAGAGAAAATAGAAGACTATTATTGAAGAGTCTAAGAAATCATTTTAATATCGAAACACTGAGAAAATAGATCTCTCTTTTCTTCAAAAAGAAAACAACCTTCGACTGAGCTATCAAAATTATTTTTGGAAACCGTAGCATAACATTGGGTATAAAGCAATCGCATAAATCACTCCAAAACTGACTGCAGATATGATTGTATTTCTGTCAGACAAGATAAGATATATCATATATATCAACATTCAGACAATTTTAATCTGCGATTATAAGCGAAGATATAAATATCATCTAACTAAGACGCTAAATTATTTGTTTGAATTTGAAACACTTTAAGTTAAATGCTGTTCTTTGGATATTTCCAGCAAAAACCCCTACAATTATGTCTGTTTCTTTGATATTTCACAAAAAAACATCAATACACATTACCGTAATGGACAATAATACATAATCTGTCTGAATTTTTTTTTCACATGAGAGTTCTATATAAAAAAAAAATATTTTTGATATCAGGTGTAAGCTGTGAACTATTTATGAGAACTGTTCATCTTAACCATGAATAATTATATCAACATTTCATAATGTGCAGAATTATTATACTAGTGTGTTTAAAAATTAATCAAGCAGGTTATGCGTATCAAATAAATCATTCGAAATTTATGTTTGATTCTTTATGATCATGAGTGAGAGTTGAACGTTTCCCTCCATTCATCTCAAAGTGTATAGGAGTATGATATTAATTTAGAATATCAAAAAAGTTAGTGCTATAATATTCCTATTTCAGGCATCTAGATGTCCAATTCATACTTTGTGTAATGGCTGTAGATCGAAATACAGAGATATCACGCTTCACAAAAAAGGTAACTAATGGTTTAGAGGTCTTCTCCATTCTAAATTTAAAAAATCTGGAATTGCTTTAAATATGTAGAGCTAAAGTTATATAACATATAACTAAAAGCAGAATTTAAATCGATCAAGTATTCTGTTCACAATTAATTATATAAGAAATATTCACATTTCGTTTTTTTTTTTCATTCTGAGAATCATAAGAAGATAAAGGCCCCATAATTGAGTAGGTATGTTCGTTCGTATATACATAGTTCATACCTATTGAAATGCAGTGTTTTCAAATGAACAGTTCTATAGATAGGAAAAATGTTATGATATATGAAAACTATTAGTAAGAAATACTTAATTAGGTACTTGAATTCGTTATATGGATCCATTATCTTGCATCAGCTTTGTTATTGTTTTGAATTTGTCGGATCTAGTAGCCTACCGCACATGGGGCTGTTTCTTTGCTTGAAATTCAGAGGTGTAGTAGAAAGAACGTGTTGAAAGTTTCATCTAAGTATTTGTCACATTAGTTAAATATATGTTCTGTGAAATCAGACGTGTTTAATTTTATATTGAAACATGTCTGATAAACATTTGAGGTTTGCCTTCTGCATTCCAGCAGTACTATAACTTCCTTGATTCCAGCCAGTCTTGTCCATGAGGTGTTCGAGTGAGGTTGTGTCACTCTTACACGCGGCAACTCGCTTGTTCGACAGTTATAATAAATTGTGAAGTTATTATCAACTGTGTTATTATCCCTGCACCTAGCACTATTAAATAAACAATTCCATAACATTTTATCAGAACCGAAATAAATCTTAAATTATATATCATAATAGAACTATGGAACCAAATTTGAAATGGTTTGCAGTTTTATAATCAGTAACCTTAGTTCTAATGAATAGAGAAAAAAAAACAGAGTGGAGGGGACCTTTAACTCTCTGTAAAATTGGTAAAAGTTCAAAGAAACAGGTTCAACCTATAATAACCAGGATGGGGATGTAAAATATCAATCAAAAATACGCAGGAGAAATTATGTTTCAACCTTACAGTAATAATATATTGAACCAACATCGATCTCATCGTGTAAGCTGGCTGTAGAAGCCAGTGTTAGAAAACTTGAATGTATCGAGTGCTGAAAGAAGATCTTACAAAACCATTTTCAATGCTAAAACCTCATGAGCCTACTGACATTTATAAGAACTTAAGGGACTGTACATGGTTTTTGAAAATATTTTTATTACTGCAGCTACGGTTCTGAAACTTACTAGCTTAATATAAAATTGAATTTTCTATCGTTTTTGTTCGTAGTATTTTTTCGATTGGACCCATAGAAAACGAGTTATTCGAGTTTCGAACGTATTTTGAACCTATTTTTCAAAAACATACTTCTTTTACAATTTTGATGCTCTGGCATTGGAGTTTTTTGTATTCGATTTTCCAAAAGATTATCAACAAAACAATGTTCTTTGAATTTTGATTTTCGTATTGGTTTTCGAAATAAAAGAAACAATGGAAAAACATAAGTAAATGGATTTTTTTTCAGTTTTTGAAACTCAAAATTGTTAAATCAAATTCGAAAATCAAAATTCAGAGAAAACCAATTTGTAGAGAATTCCCTGGAAAATCGAATGCAAAGAACCCCAATGCCGTAGCTTCAAAATTGTAAGAGAAGTATGTTTCTGAATACAAATATTTGTAGCTATTTTGTAGTACTAGAAAATACCGTTCAAAGTTTGATAATCTGACAAGTAGCATCCTACTCGTATGAGGTGTAGCGGGTAATTGAGACATTTTCCTTTACCTGCCTTAGTGTATGTTCTATGAGAAGCACGTAAGATACCAGATATAGCGAGATAAATAATTATTACGAATTATAATTGGCTGAGTGATCGTTTTTAGAGTGCATATTGACTCCCTAACCCCCGTGTCGCACCCTTCCCTTTCTCCCTCTTCCCAGGGGGTTAGCGTTACACTAGAGCTCTGATATTTCACACAAACAATTAGAAGGTTATTAGACAACTATTTACGCAATAAAAAAATGATAAAATTATGCGATTTTCTCATGCACGGTCCCCTTAAAGAAGCTGTCAAATCCTGAATGAGAAGCTAAAGACACGCATCCTAACTTGTGGTTCACAGATTAGAAGGAGTATAACATTCAGCAAGTTTTGAACCATCAGAATGATCAAGTTTGGAGATGGTTACGATTGTGATGAGACCTTAATAACCCATGTAGCAATGTTTCTTGGGCCAATATTGGGACAACATTGGCAATATTGGGACAACATTGGCAATATTGAGACAACATTGGCTATATTGAGACAACATTGGCTATATTGAGACAACATTGGCAATATTGAGACAACATTGGCAATATTGGGACAACACTGGCAATATTGAGACAACATTGGCAATATTGAGACAACATTGGCTATATTGAGACAATATTGGCAAGTTGCTACAATGGGCTAAAGAACACTTTCATGGTTCACGATGGAGTCTACAACAGAACTCAGTACCATCACATGGCTATAATTTAATCACATATGGATTCATATTGGTCACATGTCTGACCAACAAGGGCTCCAGACCTTAATCTGTTGGACTTTCCAACCTGGTTTATTTTGGACACACTATTCTCACCTACTCCTCACACTTCTCTCCCTGAAAGCAAAATCGCAAGTGGAATGGGAAGCAATTTTCCAACAACAGATATGTTTCGTTTGCGATGTGTTTGTTCCTATAATGAAAGCTGTAGTTCATGATAAGGGGTTAAATCGAATTAATGAAGTACTGTACCGTTAAATTATTATTTACCTTTGAAATAAAATTGACCATTTTAATTTATGTATATTTGTATAATGTATATATCGAATAGATAGCTTCCTTACAATTAATATTGAAACACTGAGTTTTACATAAAATATCAAAATGTACTTTATAAAAATGAGAAGAAAAAAACTTATTAAGTCTGAAACTTACTGTTGCGTATTTTTCCCCATTGTACTTTCAAATATTTCATCTCAATAAAAAGTAATAGTCAATAAAATATTATATAAGCATGAACAATCAATCCATTTTTGATTAATCGACTCTAGAATTGGTTACAAAAATTCTCTTTTGTTTTATTTGGTATACCGTGTACCATGTAGCGTGTACCGTGTACCATGTAGCGTGTAGCATGTACCTCTCTATTGAGAGTGACATTAATATCATTTCATTTGCCCTTAACACAATAATATCAAACATTTTTTCTCAATAAAGTTAATTCTATTTTATTATTATTCCACAATTTATGACCTTCATAGGGGATATAAAAAGAATAAAACTAATGGAATAATTTAATACGTGATTTTAACCTTTATACCTTAAATTCAAATCGAATTAATTAATTAATAATTGGAAGATACTTATCGGAATTTGTCTATCAAACTCAGAAAAAAATATCTAGAAAATTTTATTTATTTATATCTATCAGAAAGAAGAAATACCATACAGTAGGCATTACTAAATTTATAACAGTGTTCAGACCCATTATACTGTACAATCAGACCCATTACACTGTACAATCAGACCCATTATACTGTACAATCAGACCCTTTATACTGTACAATCAGACTCTTTATACTGTACAATCAGACCCTTTATACTGTACAATCAGACCCTTTATACTGTACAATCAGACCCTTTATACTGTACAATCAGACCCTTTATACTGTACCATCAGACCCTTTATACTGTACAATCAGACCCATTACACTGTACAATCAGACCCTTTATACTGTACAATCAGACCCTTTATACTGTACAATCAGACTCTTTATACTGTACAATCAGACCCTTTATACTGTACAATCAGACCCTTTATACTGTACAATCAGACCCTTTATACTGTACAATCAGACCCTTTATACTGTACCATCAGACCCTTTATACTGTACAATCAGACCGTTTATACTGTACAATCAGGCCCTTTACACTGTTCAATCAGGCCCTTTATACTGTACAATCAGACCGTTTATACTGTACAATCAGACCGTTTATACTGTACAATCAGACCGTTTATACTGTACAATCAGGCCCTTTACACTGTTCAATCAGGCCCTTTATACTGTACAATCAGACCCTTTATACTGTTCAATCAGGCCTTTTATACCGTTCAATCAGGCCCTTTACAATGTTCAATCAGGCCCTTTAGACTGTTCAATCAGGCCCTTTGGTGGGTTCAATCAGGACGTTGAACAGTGTATAATTTACGAGTATTCCTCAAGTCAGTCCCCTTTGTTTTATAAAGGGAAGAAGTTAATCAAGAGAAAATAGCTACAGACTTTTTATTGACATCTTTCCAATTTATGCCCTCATTCTTCATTTGGGGGAACACGGCCAATATTCCCCTGATAACAAACCAATATGTTACGCCATGATTTGCCAAAACATGCTATTGTTAAATCAACATGTAACTGCTATTGCTAAATAACATGTTACTATTATTGCTAGATCAACATGTTACTGCTATTGCTAAATCAACATGTTACTGCTATTGCTAGATCAACATGTTACTGCTATTGCTAAATCAACATGTTACTGCTATTGCTAGATCAACATGTTACTGCTATTGCTAGATCAACATGTTACTGCTATTGCTAAATCAACATGTTACTGCAATTGCTAAATCAACATGCTACTGCTATTGCTAGATCAACATGTCACTGCTATTGCTAGATCAACATGTTACTGCTATTGCTAAATCAACATGTTACTGCTATTGCTAAATCAACATGTTGCTCCAATTCATACTTCATTCATGTTTCTATTTACAATTGAAGTGATCTATTCATATGCGATACAATAATTTATTGTAATTGAAACAATCCCCGATGTAGTTAACATAATAACAATAATTAACAATATTTCCCTGTGTAACAATTAACAATATTTCCCTGTGTAACAATTAACAATATTTCCCTGTATAACCATTAACAATATTTCCCTGTGTAACAATTAACAATATTTCCCTGTGTAACCATTAACAATATTTCCCTGTGTAACAATTAACAATATTTCCCTGTGTAACAATTAACAATATTTCCCTGTGTAACAATTAACAATATTTCCCTGAGTAACAATTAACAATATTTCCCTGTGTAACAATTAACAATATTTCCCTGAGTAACAATTAACAATATTTCCCTGAATAACAATTAACAATATTTCCCTGAGTAACAATTAACAATATTTCCTTGAGTAACAATTAACAATATTTCCCTGAGTAACAATTAACAATATTTCCCTGAGTAACAATTAACAATATTTCCCTGAGTAACAATTAACAATATTTCCCTGTGTAACAATTAACAATATTTCCCTGTGTAACCATTAACAATATTTCCCTGTGTAACCATTAACAATATTTCCCTGTGTCGATTTACACGATAGGTTTCATCATCAATCGAATACCTCTGTTAAATTCTAACCGATAATTATTATTTTTATTTATTTTCTGTTCAAAAATATTTTCGAAATATAAAATGTCAAACTTGCTGATTAATAATGACTTGTTGGTATTGTAATCATTACACATTTATATTACTATCTGATTTTTCTATCATTTTACGAGAACTAGTATTGGTTATAAACTTTGACAAGTGTGCATGGAAAATTGAAACAAATAATTATAACATTCTAACATATAAGAAAATGTCGTACTTTAATTACAGTACGTTACTCTTTTTCATGTCTTACAAATTTCTTGTCATATACCTAAAAAATTCCTTTCAAATTATTTTTGTTTAATATTTAGTAAATATTAATTATTTCATCAATTATTTTTATATAGAAATATCAATGAATTTCATTGAGTGATAACTAGTATAGACAATATATTAACTAGATGATGGGCTCTCGTAGAGCGCATACCTTGGCCATCCAATAATCCTTGAATTATAAATGACCTTGACCTTTGACCTGATCGTTTCCACAATCTAATCAAATTATTCCTGGGCAATGACCAATCGTCACACTAATTTCAGGCAATTTGGTTGAATATTTTTTGAGTTATGCGAAAAACCATATTACAAATAAATACATACAAACATATCTTTCCGCAATTTGCGAGGGTACCTACTCTACTGCATGTAATCACTAATTAAATTGTTATTAATTAAATTATTAATATCATTAATAAAAATTGAAGAAAAATCGAGAAAAATGTCACAAAGTCTTGGGACTTTAGTAAGAATATTTCAGTTACTCGAGATAACTATTTCGAATAACTGAACTCAGAGAGAAGATTAGTTGAATCAAACCATAGTTATGTGATTTTATTCAACTAATATTTATAATTTTTTCTCTCTATGTGTATTATACATACAAATTAAATAATGTCCCTTTAGTACTACATCCTAAACTATTGGGTGCACCAAACATTGGGTGCACTTGGCAGCCTCACCTCTACCTCTAATTGGCTGCCAGTGCTCCTCTCAGTGCCCACATTGCTCCAATAAGGCTCCCAATAGCTCCCATTCTCACTAACAATGGCCACTGATTGAGTCAGAAAAGAAAAGGCACCTCTTGGCAGAGAAAACCCTTACTGATCTATCTGACTAATTAATGGGTAGCTATTTAAAATATCTCTGCAGATACACCACTAATAGTTTAATCACTTTAGTAGAATATGTGCAACAGTCATAGCTCTAAAATTAGAACATGCAAAGCATTCTAATTGAAAATAACTGAGCAGAATTAACTAACGAGTTCTTCTTTTTAATTAATTTAACTCTAATGAAAAAAGTGGAGAGTTCAATTTAGAATCTTTGTCAACATTCCTCACATTTAATCACTTTTAGGATATTTACGCACCAATGTAATGTAGCAACTAATTACACCCACCACTTATTAGCTGTACCATCGGCTGCAGTAGTTAGTACTTTGCTAAATGAGTGCTATTGTTATCAGTTTGCTAACTGATGGTACTGTAACTAATTATTTCTCTCGCGTTTATGAATTGTAATCATTTATTTAGGTTTGTTATATATCGCATACAGATTTCAGATGCAAAAAAGATTTGTCAGTTTGCTTAAAAACCTAAAATGAAAATTTAAATGATTAACAAAATGTTTCAAAATGTTTCGTTATTGAGATATTGATACCCTAATTCTAGAGTAATTTTTAACATTCATAATAACATTATAATAGGTACTAAGGTTTGTTATGTTTAATTTTCCACTAATAACCATCTGTTAGTAACGTAAGTACTTGTGAGTATCTAGGTAGGAGTATTTTTAAAACTTTAAAGTCAGTGTCTTGAAAACTAAGCAGTTTTGATAATTTAGTTTTTAACAATGTTTGTTTTATGTGAAGTTCCCTATGTATGTCAAAAAATTACCCTAAATTCAGGGTATCAATATTTCGATAGCGAAACATTTTTGAACATTTTTTTATTCGTGTAAAAGTGTTTGTTTTGGGTTTTTATGCAAGATGTCAAATTTTGTCTGATTTCAAATGAAACACCCTGTATAATCAAACAATAAACATTCGTAAATTAAATGCTTTAAATTACATGCTTCATTTAATATTACTGCAATTATTGAGCTAACTGTGAAATAATTAGAATAATAACTTATAATATATGACTAAATAATTTATTTATAGGGAATTAAATACGCTTTTTTATTTTACCATGTCACTGAAATATGAAAAATACCAAAGACTCAAGAGTAGAAGACAGAGTGAAATATTGTAACTAGCAAACTATTCAATGGGCTCGTGAAAGGAGAAAAGCTACTTCGTGAGGATTTAATAGAGTTTTTACATTTAATAATAGAGTCTCGGATTAATCTTCTGGCGGGGGGGGGGGGGGAGATTTAATCGACTTAATTAATTTACAATCTCAGGTTTAATGAAGTCATATGAGAAATAATGATTAATTATATAAAACAATTTTTTTTATTTTAATTAAATACACAAATAATAATTAAACAGGCAAATATATGACTATTAATTAAATACACAAATCTATTGATAATAATTAAACATATTACTATTAATTAAATTCACAAATCTATTGATAATAATTAAACAGGCAAATATATTACTATTAATTAAATACACAAATCTATTGATGATATTAAAACAGGCAAATATTTCTATAAGGAAAATTTAATAAAATCTCAATGTTGATAATTCGAGTTTCCGAATAGAAAGATGTCTATTCATCATCAGGAGCAAGCAGTGAATAATAAATAAATGAAATAATAAGTACAATAAAATACAACAAACAGATATCTTGACACCACTAAATTGTAATTGAATATATAAATTGTTCCTGAAAGTGTGTTGAAATAGCAAGAAGTTCCTGTAGTTTTATTCCCACAAGAACTACTCCACTAACTGAATTAGAGGTTCTTTAGGAAAATAGTTCACCTTAATTAAGTCAAGGAAAGGTTAAGGGGCACTATAAAAGAATATGTCAACAAATTCATTAACCATTTTATTGTTCATTATTTCACATACACTATTATTGATATTATTTATTAGTGTTTAACAGTGATTGCACGGTATTTAAACAGTCCCGTATAATGTTTTTAGTGAATGAAGTCTCAGAGCAACAGATCGCCTGTTTCTCATGCCTGTGACTAACAGACTGACGCACACCCTACCGCAGTGACTGCCTTCACCAAACTGAGACACACTCATTCGGGCCTTCAGACCTTCTTTCGACGAGAGGTGGGAACAAACGTTGCAAGCATGGCACATTAGAGAACGTTTGTATTTTAAGTTGGTAACAAACGTTGCAAGCATGGCACATTAGAGAACGTTTGTATTTGAAGGTGGGAACAAACGTTGCAAGCATGGCACATTAGAGAACGTTTGTATTTGAAGGTAGTAACAAACGTTGCAAGCATGGCACATTAGAGAACGTTTTTATTCGAAGGTGGGAACAAACGTTGCAAGCATAGCACATTAGAGAACGTTTTTATTCGAAGGTGGGAACAAACGTTGCAAGCATAGCACATTAGAGAACGTTTGTATTCGAAGGTCGGAACAAACGTTGCAAGCATGGCACATTAGAGAACGTTTGTATTTGAAGGTGGGAACAAACATTGCAAGCATGACATATTAAAAAACGTTACATTGCTAGTTTATATAACTTCTCTTAATTTATGCGTTATTGGAATGATTATAATTGTAACATTATAATATTTAGCACTAGTAGAAATATGTCAGTATAAGTGAAATAGAATAAATTATAGCTAACTTTATCGGTTATTATTTTCACTCTCAGATATTATTTTTACCATTACAAGAGAGGATCGAAGAGAAATTGAAATAAAATAAAAGGTAACTCCTGTATAGTGAATCATCCTGTATAGTAGACTCCTGTATAGCGAGCTAGCCTCTATAGTGAACATTTTCAGCCTAGCCTCCCACAAATATCCGTAAGTTATCTATGAATCTCTATATAGTGAAAGAGGAGTTGTACCAGTGCAACTCCTCTATAGTGAAGTCTTTTCAGCGAACCATCCTGATGTTAATAGTTGTGAGAAATAAAATTCCCTGTATAATGAATTTACTTCAAAAAGAAAGAAAATATTTTCTATAGTCTGCCATGAAAAGACTAGTTTTCAATTCATCTCCTAAATCCTCTATAGTGGAGTAAACTCTCTATAGTGAACTAGTTGAAATTCAATATAGAGGAGTCCTACTGCATATTGAAATGAAATAATAATGTAATGAAATATATCATCATAACACTATGAATAAAAGAAAAATAAAAGTTAATTCTTTAAAATGGACTACGATTTAAAAAGAAAAATAATTAATTAATTAAAAATAGAATTATTTTTTTATAAATAAATACTTTTTAATTCAAATTAATTTTTTATAGATAAAAGTCATTCCTTTATAAATACAATTATCATTTTATAAATAAAAAACAATCTTTTTATAAATAAAAAACAATCTTTTTATAAATTCAATTATTTTTTAATAAATTAAGTCATTCCTTCATTAATAACAGTCCATTTCAAAAGAAAAGAAAGAATTCAAACCCTATTTAGAAAGTACGAGCTTTTTAACTATTCCCATGGTACAAAAACTAGGTAGCATACGGTGATTGAGTATCACCCCCACTAGACACAATAACGGTGAGCAAGTTAAGAGTGGCCTATTTACAATAGCAGATAGATCTTTTAAAGGTCCCCTCCAAATAATTTACATTGTTTTTAATTAATGAGACTGCATCAAATTTGAAGCGTATTTTTAATTTTATATGTTTTTAATGATTTATATAATCAAAACTCTACAAAACCTATTTTACTTCCTACTTACTAATTTTCAGTCTGAAGAAGGTACACCATTTGTTTTGATTGTCAACTAGGTATTAGGTATAATAAATCCATTTAATATTCGTGTAAAGGTATAAAATTAAATAAACTAATAATATAAACGTTTATATACTTCAGGAAACAATTATTAATATATTTCACGAAGGCTGAAACGCATTGTTTGTTTTTATATTCAAATTTGAAATCAAAACAAAGAGTGTACATTCTTATCTTCAGCTTCAGGTTAGTGATTCGTACAATTGTTGCACATGGAGTATTTAAAACTTTAAAAGGAAATAATAAAATATGCTCTGAACCTAATTGTATGCAGTTTGAAGAATAGTGATCCTAGAATCTAGTTCAATAATATTATGTAATAAACTCATTTTTACGGATTCTGGAGAGGACCTTCAACAGTTAGACTCAGTACTCGGGAAGGGAGAGTGCGCATAGGAACATAGGGAGAGTGCGCATAGGAACATAGGGAGAGTGCGCATTGGAACATAGGGAGAGTTCGCATAGGAACATAGGGAGAGTGCGCATAGGAACATAGGGAGAGTGCGCACAGGAACATAAGGAGAGTGCACATAGGAACATAAGGAGTTTGCGCATAGGAACATAGGGAGATTGCGCATAGGAACATAGGGAGAGTGCGCATAGGAACATAGGGAGAGTGCGCATAAAAACATAAGGAAAGTGCGCATAGGAACATAGGGAGAATGCGCATAGGAACATAAGGAGAGTGCGCATAGGAACATAGGGAGAGTGCGCATAAAAACATAAGGAAAGTGTGCATAGGAACATAGGGAGAATGCGCATAGGAACATAAGGAGAGTGCGCATAGGAACATAAGGAGAGTGCGCATAGGAACATAAGGAGAGTGTGCATTGAACATAAGGAGAGTGCGCATAGGAACATAAGGAGAGTGCGCATATGAACATAAGGGGAGTACAAATAGGAACATAAGAAGAGTGCGCAAAGGAACATAGGAAAAGTGCGCATAGGAACACACTAATTTATTTATATAACTTTAACATAAAAATAACTTTAACAATTCACTTATTTAATTTTAGCATAAATCAATATAACTATATGAAATTTATTCATATCTAATTTCATATCCCGTTCTCCATGAATTATTATAAAACGTATCAAATTAATATGAATATTAACGAAATATCTTTGCAGTTCAATGAACAAATTAATTAATTCAAACTAAATAGATTTGATTTTATCAGGGAAGTAATTATTCTAGGGAAAAGATAATTATTAAATAAAAATTTATATAGTATGGACAATAATTAAATGAGATAAGAAAAGTGAATTTATTTCAAATTATATAACATAAGCAATATTCAAAATAATATTATATAATGGATGAAATGAGAGAGGCGTGTAATTTATTAGAGAATATTATTAAATAGAGCCAATTAGTTTTATCTGCACTGTTGTAATCTGTGAAGAGGCTTGTTATTAGCTCAGGAAAAGATGTGCCTTATCTACATCTACTGGCACTGGCTACTGGATGCAATGGGATGCAGGGGGATGCAGAGTGGATTAGAAGGGATACAGAGGGGTGCAGAGGGATGCAGAGGGAGGCAGAAGGATGCAGAGGGGATGCAGTGGGATTCAGAGGAATGCAGAGTGGATAAGAAGGGATGCAGAGAGGTGCAGAGGGATGCAGAGGAATGCAGAGGGGATGCAGAGGGATGCAGGGGGATGCAGAGGGATGCAGTGGGATGCAGAGTGGATTAGAAGGGATGCAGAGAGATGAAGAGGGATGCAGAGGAGATGCAGAGTGGATTAGAAGGGATGCGGAGAGATGCAGAGGGATGCAGAGGGGATGCAGAGAGATCCAGAGGGATGCAGAGGGATGGAGAGGGATGCATAGTGATGCAGAAGGATGCAGAGGGGTGAAGAAGGATGCAGAGATAGTAGAGGTGACACAGAGATAGTAGAGGTGATACAGAGATAGTAGAGGTGATACAGAGATAGTAGAGGTGATACAGAGATAGTAGAGGTGATACAGAGATAGTAGAGGTGATGCAGAGATAGTAGAGGTGACACAGAAATAGTAGAGGTGATACAGAGATAGTAGAGGTGATACAGAGATAGTAGAGGTGACACAGAGATAGTAGAAGTGATACAGAGATAGTAGAGGTGATACAGAGATAGTAGAGGTGATACAGAGGTAGTAGAGGTGATACAGAGATAGTAGAGGTGATAAAGAGATAGTAGAGGTGATACAGAGATAGTAGAGGTGATACAGAGATAGTAGAGGTGATACAGAGATAGTAGAGGTGATACAGAGATAGTAGAGGTGATACAGAGATAGTAGAGGTGATACAGAGGTAGTAGAGGTGATACAGAGATAGTAGAGGTGATACAGAGGTAGTAGAGGTGATACAGAGATAGTAGAGGTGATACAGAGGTAGTAGAGGTGATACAGAGGTAGTAGAGGTGATACAGAGATAGTAGAGGTGATACAGAGGTAGTAGAGGTGATACAGAGGTAGTAGAGGTGATACAGAGATAGTAGAGGTGATACAGAGGTAGTAGAGGTGATACAGAGATAGTAGAGGTGATACAGAGGTAGTAGAGGTGATACAGAGGTAGTAGAGGTGATACAGAGATAGTAGAGGTGATACAGAGGTAGTAGAGGTGATACAGAGATAGTAGAGGTGATACAGAGGTAGTAGAGGTGATACAGAGGTAGTAGAGGTGATACAGAGATAGTAGAGGTGATACAGAGGTAGTAGAGGTGATACAGAGGTAGTAGAGGGGATACAGAGGTAGTAGAGGTGATACAGAGGTAGTAGAGGTGATACAGAGATAGTAGAGGTGATACAGAGGTAGTAGAGGTGATACAGAGATAGTAGAGGGGATACAGAGATAGTAGAGGGGATACAGAGATAGTAGAGGTGATACAGAGGTAGTAGAGGTGATACAGAGATAGTAGAGGTGATACAGAGATAGTAGAGGTGATACAGAGATAGTAGAGGTGATACAGAGGTAGTAGAGGTGATACAGAGGTAGTAGAGGTGATACAGAGATAGTAGAGGTGATACAGAGGTAGTAGAGGTGATACAGAGGTAGTAGAGGTGATACAGAGGTAGTAGAGGTGATACAGAGGTAGTAGAGGTGATACAGAGATAGTAGAGGTGATACAGAGGTAGTAGAGGTGATACAGAGATAGTAGAGGTGATACAGAGGTAGTAGAGGTGATACAGAGGTAGTAGAGGTGATACAGAGATAGTAGAGGTGATACAGAGGTAGTAGAGGTGATACAGAGGTAGTAGAGGGGATACAGAGGTAGTAGAGGTGATACAGAGGTAGTAGAGGTGATACAGAGATAGTAGAGGTGATACAGAGGTAGTAGAGGTGATACAGAGATAGTAGAGGGGATACAGAGATAGTAGAGGGGATACAGAGATAGTAGAGGTGATACAGAGGTAGTAGAGGTGATACAGAGATAGTAGAGGTGATACAGAGATAGTAGAGGTGATACAGAGATAGTAGAGGTGATACAGAGGTAGTAGAGGTGATACAGAGGTAGTAGAGGTGATACAGAGATAGTAGAGGTGATACAGAGGTAGTAGAGGTGATACAGAGGTAGTAGAGGTGATACAGAGGTAGTAGAGGTGATACAGAGGTAGTAGAGGTGATACAGAGATAGTAGAGGTGATACAGAGGTAGTAGAGGTGATACAGAGGTAGTAGAGGTGATACAGAGGTAGTAGAAGTGATACAATAGCTCTAAACTACCACATTAATAGTTTTCTCTTCAAGAGTTGCACGGTAATGTGTAACTTACCCCTCTAGTAAACATGAGTTGAACTAAAGTGGACAGATTAATAATTATTAATGGAAGGTATGGAAAGAATCTGTTTCTTTTAAGTGTCCCTCCTATTAATATTTTATTGTTACAATCAATAGTGTTAATGTCTTCTTCATTTGAAAGCTTCATTGTATGTACTTCTATATGCTTTCAAAAGATTACATCAATCTTCAAAATATCTGTTCTACTTCTGAATTCTTTTTAAGTTCAAAGAAAAAGATTGTATACCGTTTGTTTTTAATGTCAGATAGGTAGGAATAATCGATTCAATGTTATGCCTTTATTCGAGTAAAGTAAAAACATTTGGAAGCTAATTGTTGAAGTTTTAATTTATATCAGATATTTTTTTACAATTTAAACAAAGGTCGAACATCCAAGTTTATTAATAAAATTTTAATCGAAAATCAAAACAAAGAGTGTACCATCTTTTTCTTCAGCGTCAGATTAGTATTTCGTACAATTGTTGTACACAGAGTAACAAAAACTTTATTAACATATAAAAATAGGCTTAACTAAATTCTATGTAATTTTCAGACTATTGATCCTATGGTCCTCAGATCTGCAATATTATGTAATTAACTCATTTTTTCGGAGCCCGGAGAGGACCTCGAGAAAATGCATTTGATTAGATGTCTTTAATCTTATATTATCTGCTTACAATTATACACAGTAATACCTACATATATGGTATATTTTGAATACAAAGTACATATATTGAAATATTTGTTAGAAGTAGAATAGTACGCATTACCGCTATACTTTGTCAGTATGGGATGGAGACTGTAGTGTCTTTAGTAAATAGATGTAATCCTCTCAGGCAGACGGTAATGATTTACTATTGCATTAATTCCTCCTTTGTTCAATTGAAGAAAATGTAGCAGAATTTATTGAGTACCTTAGAAAAGATCGATTGATTGAATTCTATTGAGTAAATTGATGAAGAGTTTTTATATATTTATATTACATGAAAGCTGAAGAATGCTACAAACAAGATATTGTGTTTGGTTTACTTAAGAGGAGCGTTTCATTTTCGGGTGAGCTTCTTTATTTATCGTACGATTTTTCTGAAACTTAGTAGGCAGGTGTAAAATCAAATTCTAAGACGTTTTTGGTGATGACATTTTTTCAAATTTTTTTATAGTTTTTGAGTTATTGCCACATTTTCGAGTTTTTGAGCAATTTTTCAAAGTCCTACTCCTCTTACAATTTGTGACCAATTTTCATTTTTTTTGCTTCATGACATAGCCAAATCATGTGGTAACAAAACATCCGTTGCAAATATTCAAAAATCAAAACCAGTTTTCAAAAATAGACAAAATTTTGAAAAATCATATTTTTTATCAAAAAAAAACGAATTTTTCATTTTTTTTTTTTTCTGAAATTTTTTTTCCACTTTTACAACGGGTGAATTGTAGCCTGATGTCTTACCTTCATATAAAACGTTGAATCAGAAAAATCGGTTGAAAACTGACGGAGGAGTAGGGATTTGCCTGAGAAAAACATGAAAGTGGAGAAAAACGACTTCAAATTTTCCAATGTTTTTTACATTCCGGCATCCCCACTGTGGCATCGTAGGTTATATAACTTCATTGTTGATTTCATTGGGATTTTTGAGCTTTTTTGAGGGGGAATAAGGCACACAACACTCCACCTCGCTCAATGGCTACAGACAGACTGACCTTGGGTGGCCCACTGCAGTCCTGCACAGTTGATCGCGTTGGTACGTTTGTACCATTTCTAGTACGAATTTCGTTGTTCTGTTTCTACAGGGTTACACATAAACTATTGAAGAATTAAAAAATGCAAAAAAACGAAATTTGAAAATTTTACCGTTTTTCAGTGAAACGCTCCCCTTAACTCTGGTAGTTGAAGTATTTATTCTGGTAACACGAGATATATATGTGATATATATATCAAACATACAATTAACATACGGTGTATTATATTAGTTAAATCTGTTCTATTGTTGCTGTTGATAGTTCAACACCTAACTTCTTCAGTACCTCATGTGTTTACTTTATTTCAGGTTTAAATGGAAACTGTGTATTTATACTGTTAGAGTTGACTTTTAATATTTTAATTATTTGCTTCAAATTATAACATTGAGTAATTTCTCCCTCAGATTGCTCCACTGGTTATAAATAACCTAGTGATTAATTTGAACTTCTCCCCTACAAAAGTACTCATGCAATTCACATTAATATTTTAATTGGGAGTACTTTTGCACCCCAATGTTCCTTGTACGGAGGGTGTGATGCCTACTTCGTGATTTGGAGTGACTGAGAGAGATTATCAGGAAGAAAAAAATACAGGCCTGAACATGTGGTGAATACTACAGGCCTGAAGACAGTGAGTACCACAGGCCTGAAGATAATGAATACTACAGGCCTGAAGATAGTGAGTACCACAGGCCTGAAGATAATGAGTACTGCAGGCCTGAAGATAATGAGTACTACAGGCCTGAAGATAATGAGTACTATAGGCCTGAAAACAGTGAGTACTACAGGCCTGAAGATAATGAGTACTACTGGCCTGAAGATAATGAGTACTACAGACCTGAAGATAATGAGTACTACAGGCCTGAAGATAATGAGTACTACAGGCCTGAAGATAATGAGTACTACAGGCCTGAAGATAATGAGTACTACAGGCCTGAAGATATTGAGTACTACAGGCCTGAAGATAATGAGTACTACAGGTCTGAAGATATGAGTACTACAGGCCTGGAGATAATGAGTACTACAGGCCTGAAGATAATGAGTACTACAGGCCTGAAGATAATGAGTACTACAGGCCTGAAGATATGAGTACTACAGGCCTGAAGATAATGAGTACTACAGGCCTGAAGATAATGAGTACTACAGGCCTGAAGATAATGAGTACTACAGGCCTGAAGATGATGAGTACTACAGGCCTGAAGATATTGAGTACTACAGGCCTGAAGACAATGAGTACTACAGGCCTGAAGATAATGAGTACTACAGGCCTGAAGATAATGAGTACTACAGGCCTGAAGATAATGAGTACTACAGGCCTGAAGATAATGAGTACTACAGGCCTGAAGATATTGAGTACTACAAGCCTGAAGATAATGAGTACTACAGGCCTGAAGATAATGAGTACTACAGGCCTGAAGATAATGAGTACTACAGGCCTGAAGATATGAGTACTACATGCCTGAAGATATTGAGTACTACAGGCCTGAAGACAATGAGTACTACAGGCCTGAAGATAATGAGTACTACAGGCCTGAAGATAATGAGTACTACAGGCCTGAAGATAATGAGTACTACAGGCCTGAAGATATTGAGTACTACAGGCCTGAAGATAATGAGTACTACAGGCCTGAAGATAATGAGTACTACAGGCCTGAAGATAATGAGTACTACAGGCCTGAAGATAATGAGTACTACAGGCCTGAAGATAATGAGTACTACAGGCCTGAAGATAATGAGTACTACAGGCCTGAAGATAATGAGTACTACAGGCCTGAAGATAATGAGTACTACAGGCCTGAAGATAATGAGTACTACAGGCCTGAAGATAATGAGTACTACAGGCCTGAAGATAATGAGTACTACAGGCCTGAAGATATTGAGTACTACAGGCCTGAAGATAATGAGTACTACAGGCCTGAAGATATGAGTACTACAGGCCTGAAGATAATGAGTACTACAGGCCTGAAGATAGTGAGTACTACAGGCCTGAAGATAATGAGTACTACAGGCCTGAAGATATGAGTACTACAGGCCTGAAGATAATGAGTACTACAGGCCTGAAGATAATGAGTACTACAGGCCTGAAGATAATGAGTACTACAGGCCTGAAGATAATGAGTACTACAGGCCTGAAGATATTGAGTACTACAGGCCTGAAGACAATGAGTACTGCAGGCCTGAAGATAATGAGTACTACAGGCCTGAAGATAATGAGTACTACAGGCCTGAAGATAATGAGTACTACAGGCCTGAAGATAATAAGTACTACAGGCCTGAAGATATTGAGTACTACAGGCCTGAAGATAATGAGTACCACAGGCCTGAAGATAATGAGTACTACAGGCCTGAAGATAATGAGTACTACAGGCCTGAAGATATGAGTACTACATGCCTGAAGATATTGAGTACTACAGGCCTGAAGATAATGAGTACTACAGGCCTGAAGATGATGAGTACTATAGGCCTGAAGATAATGAGTACTACAGGCCTGAAGACAGTGAGTACCACAGGCCTGAAGATAATGAGTACTACAGGCCTGAAGACAGTGAGTTCTACAGGCCTGAAGATAGTGAGTAGTACAGGCCTGAAGACAGTGAGTACCACAGGCCTGAAGATAATGAGTACTACAGGCCTGAAGACAGTGAGTACCACAGGCCTGAAGATAATGAGTACTACAGGCCTGAAGACAGTGAGTTCTACAGGCCTGAAGATAGTGAGTACTACAGGCCTGAAGACAGTGAGTACCACAGGCCTGAAGATAATGAGTACTATAGGCCTGAAAACAGTGAGTAATACAGGCCTGAAGATAGTGAGTACCACAGGCCTGAAGGTAATGAGTACTACAGGCCTGAAGATATTGAGTACTACAGGCCTGAAGATAATGAGTACTACAGACCTGAAGATAATGAGTACTACAGGCCTGAAGATAATGAGTACTACAGGCCTGAAGATAATGAGTACTACAGGCCTGAAGATAATGAGTACTACAGCTCTGAAAATAATGAGTACTATAGGCCTGAAAACAGTGAATACTACAGGCCTGAAGATAGTGAGTACCACAGGCCTGAAGATAATGAGTACTGCAGGCCTGAAGATAATGAGTACTACAGGCCTGAAGATAGTGAGTACTACAGGCCTGAAGACAGTGAGTACCACAGGCCTGAAGATAATGAGTACTATAGGCCTGAAAACAGTGAGTAATACAGGCCTGAAGATAGTGAGTACCACAGGCCTGAAGGTAATGAGTACTACAGGCCTGAAGATATTGAGTACTACAGGCCTGAAGATAATGAGTACTACAGACCTGAAGATAATGAGTACTACAGGCCTGAAGATAATGAGTACTACAGGCCTGAAGATAATGAGTACTACAGGCCTGAAGATAATGAGTGCTACAGCTCTGAAAATAATGAGTACTATAGGCCTGAAAACAGTGAATACTACAGGCCTGAAGATAGTGAGTACCACAGGCCTGAAGATAATGAGTACTACAGGCCTGAAGATAATGAGTACTATAGGCCTGAAAACAGTGAGTACTACAGGCCTGAAGATAATGAGTACTACAGGCCTGAAGATAATGAGTACTACAGACCTGAAGATAATGAGTACTACAGGCCTGAAGATAATGAGTACTACAGGCCTGAAGATAATGAGTACTACAGGCCTGAAGATAATGAGTACTACAGGCCTGAAGATATTGAGTACTACAGGCCTGAAGATAATGAGTACTACAGGCCTGAAGATATGAGTACTACAGGCCTGAAGATAATGAGTACTACAGGCCTGAAGATAATGAGTACTACAGGCCTGAAGATAATGAGTACTACAGGCCTGAAGATAATGAGTACTACAGGCCTGAAGATATTGAGTACTACAGGCCCGAAGACAATGAGTACTACAGGCCTGAAGATAATGAGTACTACAGGCCTGAAGATAATGAGTACTACAGGCCTGAAGATAATGAGTACTACAGGCCTGAAGATAATGAGTACTACAGGCCTGAAGATATTGAGTACTACAGGCCTGAAGATAATGAGTACTACAGGCCAGAAGATATTGAGTACTACAGGCCTGAAGATATTGAGTACTACAGGCCTGAAGATAATGAGCACTACAGGCCTGAAGATAATGAGTACTACAGGCCTGAAGATATGAGTACTACAGGCCTGAAGATAATGAGTACTACAGGCCTGAAGATAATGAGCACTACAGGCCTGAAGATAATGAGTACTACAGGCCTGAAGATAGTGAACTGTTATCTCGGTGATTTTGGGTTTCTTTTCTTCTTTTCTTTACTATTATTTTGACCGTTTTCTTATAAAATTATTCATATTATTCAAAATATTTCCCACATTTTCAATAGCTTTGTTCTTTTCATTTATTGGTAGCATTGTCATTTATAAATTCCGAGTGACTATTTATTTACATATGTTATTGTATCCTTAAGACAAAATTAATTTGTTTTTTTCTTCATTTCATTAATTAACTTCAAATCAAATATCGTACTAAATAATGTAAAAAAAGAAACATACATCTTATTTCAATCTAAAGAAATTCTAATAAGTAATCAATGAGATAAATGTTCAAACAATGAACCCTAATTTAAGTTAATATTTATCAAAAAATGTAACTTTTCAATGATATGAATATGGAGGAAATTAACTTCAATACGGGTGAATCTTTAGACAGCTAGAAAGAGTTAGATGAGGAAGTCATCATTTCAATACTACGTTTATATACTCGGGATATTCCTCCCAGTCCCATCCATACTCAGTCATTACATGCATCTGCTCTCTATCTAATGTCTATTGGTCTCCAACCCACCTCTGGGGGGTCTCTGATTTTACCCTCAACAATTATAAACTCTCTTATTCTCAATTAACTTCTCCCCTTGTCAATATTTTATGTCTAATAAGTTTAAAACATTCGAAAATTCAAGGAATGCGACACCTCCACAGCTCATTATTCCTACAGAGTGAACGTAGAAAGAGGTCCATGGGGTTAATTACATTAGACAACTTATTATGGTAACCTGTTTGGAAAAAACTTACTGAATATCTCAAAGCAATAAATATTATAGTATCAAACAATTATTTTACACACATACACTAGATCAAAAGGGAAATATCAAATGACACTGTTTTATTTCGTAGTAACAGAAGCATTTAACTTCAAATAACAGCCAGGTCTGAAGATTTTACAACTACAAGTATACATCCACTATTTCATTCCACCGGTGGAAGTACATCTCCACCACTTCATTCCACCGTGGGAAGTACATCTCCACCACCTCTTTCCACCGGTGGAAGTACATCTCCACCACTTCATTCCACCGGTGGTAGTACATCTCCACCACCTCCTTCCACCGGTGGAAGTACATCTCCACCACTTCATTCCACTCCTCCCTTTGTGCTTCAGGCCAAAATTACATCGACTTGGCATTAAAGATTGCATTTGCATTTATATTGGAGAGAAACTCTTACGGCGGCGATTGCTACGTAGGGGGGGGGGTGTACAATAACGGGGGGGGGGAGTACAATAAAGGGGGCATACACCAGGATGGCTAACTAACATTCGTGCCCAATATAGCATTTGTAATATGCCATGCCAATGAGAGAATATGCCCAAAGTATATAGCGTATGTTAAGCGAGTAATGCGTGGGACAAAAGCCAGATCAAATGGGATAATAAAGTAATACATGACAATAGTTGTGAGCATTACAATAGCTCTGGTAACAATGGGAGGCATTGCATTACAATAGTTATTGTGAGGAGGAGAGGCAGGGACTGAGATGTTCTTAACCAATAGGATGATAGATAGGGTGATAGATAGGGTGATAGATAGGGTAATGGATAGGGTGATAGATAGGGTGATAGATAGGGTGATAGATAGGGTGATAGATAGGGTGATAGATAGGGTGATAGATAGAGTAATAGATAGCGTATAATAGATAGGGTAAAATAGATAGGGTGATAGATAGGGTGATAGATAGGGTGATAGATAGGGTGATAGATAGGGTAATAGATAGGGTGATAGATAGGGTGATAGATAGGGTGATAGATAGGGTGATGGATAGGGTGATAGATAAGGTGATAGATAGGGTGATAGATAGGGTGATAGATAGGGTAATGGATAGGGTGATAGATAGGGTGATAGATAGGGTGATAGATAGGGTAATAGATAGGGTGATAGATAGGGTGATAGATAGGGTGATAGATAGGGTGATAGATAGGGTAATGGATAGGGTGATAGATAGGGTGATAGATAGGGTGATAGATAGGGTGATAGATAGGGTGATAGATAGGGTAATAGATAGGGTAATAGATAGGGTGATAGATATGGTGATAGATAGGGTGATAGATAGGGTAATAGATAGGGTAGTAGATAGGGTAATAGATAGGGTAATAGATAGGGTAATAGATAGGGTAATAGATAGGGTAATAGATAGGGTAATAGATAGGGTGATAGATAGGGTAATAGATAGGGTAGTAGATAGGGTAATAGATAGGGTGATGGGTTGGGTAATAGATAGGGTAGTAGATAGGGTGATAGATAGGGTAATAGATAGGGTAGTAGATAGGGTAATAGATAGGGTGATGGGTTGGGTAATCGTTATTTTTCTGTATTTTCATCTTTTTCTTTAATTATTTGTTAGCTTTTTAATCCAATTTATTATTTTGGTATCCAAAATACTTATTAGTTCTAATTTTTTCATTCAGTTCTCGATATTAAATTTAGAAATTAGTCAAAAATAGGTTTGTAATAATGAATATTATTCTACAGCTCATCCGAAGTAAAGCATTTTTTTTTTTTGTCTTTCATTTCACCAATTCAATGGTGTTACAAAATTTAATACATTGCTTAACAAAATTCATACAGAAGGAGTAGATTCTGTAGATATGGTATATAGTCTCTAATTAATTACTAATATATTAGATTTAATATCTGAAGTTTCCCATAGGTAGCTTTAGAAATTAATGAGTGTTCATAGCAAATATGAAGCTCTAAAAAACAATGAATTTTCCTCTTTTCAGTTCTAAAATTAGTTACTTAAAATAACACTCTTAGTTAATACTTAAAATATTAAATGAACGAAGAATATTATCACTCATTAATAACATAAATAATAACTTTTTACACCAGTTAGAGAAAAGTGTTCGTAATGCTGCCTCAGTTTGTTTGTAATGCTGCCTCAGTTTGTTAGTAATGCTGCCTCAGTTTGTTTGTAATGTTGCCTCAGTTTGTTTGTAATGTTGCCTCAGTTTGTTCGGAATGCTGCCTCAGTTTGTTTGTAATGTTGCCTCAGTTTGTTCGTAATGCTGCCTCAGTTTGTTTGTAATGCTGCCTCAGTTTGTTCGTAATGCTGCCTCAGTTTGTTCGTAATGCTGCCTCAGTTTGTTCGTAATGCTGCCTCAGTTTGTTCGTAATGCTGCCTCAGTTTGTTCGTAATGCTGCCTCAGTTTGTTTGTAATGTTGCCTCAGTTTGTTTGTAATGTTACCTCAGTTTGTTCGGAATGCTGCCTCAGTTTGTTTGTAATGTTGCCTCAGTTTGTTCGTAATGCTGCCTCAGTTTGTTCGTAATGCTGCCTCAGTTTGTTCGTAATGCTGCCTCAGTTTGTTCGTAATGCTGCCTCAGTTTGTTTGTAATGCTGCCTCAGTTTGTTCGTAATGCTGCCTCAGTTTGTTCGTAATGCTGCCTCAGTTTGTTCGTAATGCTGCCTCAGTTTGTTTGTAATGCTGCCTCAGTTTGTTCGTAATGCTGCCTCAGTTTGTTCGTAATGCTGCCTCAGTTTGTTCGTAATGCTGCCTCAGTTTGTTCGTAATGCTGCCTCAGTTTGTTTGTAATGTTGCCTCAGTTTGTTCGTAATGCTGCCTCAGTTTGTTCGTAATGCTGCCTCAGTTTGTTCGTAATGCTGCCTCAGTTTGTTCGTAATGCTGCCTCAGTTTGTTCGTAATGCTGCCTCAGTTTGTTCGTAATGCTGCCTCAGTTTGTTCGTAATGCTGCCTCAGTTTGTTCGTAATGCTGCCTCAGTTTGTTCGTAATGCTGCCTCAGTTTGTTCGTAATGCTGCCTCAGTTTGTTCGTAATGCTGCCTCAGTTTGTTCGTAATGCTGCCTCAGTTTGTTCGTAATGCTGCCTCAGTTTGTTCGTAATGCTGCCTCAGTTTGTT